>JAULKQ010001352.1:0-17453 GCA_032356285.1 Smithsoniella earleae
ATGCTAAATATCTTTCAAAAAGTGATACCTGGTGTGCTTGGACCTGACAGAACCCAAAATCAGTTCTAAGCACCATGTAGAGCAGCGATTCACCTTGGAGACGGGGCCAAGCTTTGAAAGGCTGGATGAAATAAACTCTGGTAGAAAGGGATTGACTGTTGCAGCACAGCTTTGCAATGCAGTATCCCTTGAAGTGGCCTGAGGGCGGCAGAGCCCACCGCTGGAAGACAGTGCACGCTGTGATGCCAACTGCACAATGCAACAGGGGCTGAGATTTGGTATCAGGAACAGGTGCAATGTGCATGACTTGATTGTGGCCTAAATAGATACAAAGGACTGACCCAGCCCTCAGACTCAGACCTGTAATCTGCTTGGCTTACTGGGGCTAAGGGGGGGTTTCCTGATGCTATTGGAACGCAGACCAGATCCTGCCTGGGATCCTTTCAGGGGGGAGGATGGCAAGCTACGCCCTGGTGAGGGGCGATTGACATTCCCTATCTTACAGGGAGAGGAAGCAGATGAAGCTGGGCGGGTGTCACAATCAAATTCGCTTGACGTGTCCCATTTCATCAAGTGCTCAGGCCTATCATCAATCAGCTGGAGCACATGGTCACTGGCATCTGTTTTACCCCTCCGGTCACCTGGCCCATCTCTGATTCCGAAGTTTTCATTTCCACCATCACTCACAGAGAGATCCGTTGAGAAGGATTCGGCAATAACAGCACCAGAAGCTTCTGGTAGCTTCTGGACGCTCCTGTCCTCGAGCACAGTAAACTCGTCAGCTGGTTGCACAGACGCAGAGCTGCTAACGAGGGCTGAGCCTCCACTAACACCCTTGCCCATTTTCTGAGGAGAGGTGTTGCCAGAAACACTAACACCTTGTAGGAGCTCGGCACCAGAAAAGTCTGCTTCCAAAGCATCACTGAAGTGCAAGTGGCGCCTGGCTGAGGTCTCTCGCACCTTCTGGGAGCTTTTGCGCTGAGCGAGGTCCAAATCCACTGACAAAGTATTGGTTGGGTGCAGATGTGCTCTTGGTGCTGCACAGCTCATCTCGCCAGGCTGTCCCAAGTTATTGTTTGGGAAATCTCCATCTGGTTTGGGTGCAGATGGCCCAAGGATGAAAACGCTGTCCTGACGTTTATGTACTCTTGGTGGATCCGACTTGCTACTCTGAGAGCGTCCTTTCGAATTAAGGACAGGAAGATCATCGTCTTTCCCTTTCGGCTTCGACACCGAATCTCCCTTTGATATCGGATTTGGAACCAGTTCCGTGTCTTCTCTGATTTCAAATCCTTCTCCGTTTGCTTCCCGAAGTAAGACATCTGTATCTTGGCGCACAGCCATGAACACTTGGTTACTTTGCCGAACACCGTCTCTTTCTGATTTGGCCACATCTACCACTTCAGTATCCTCACGAACGCAGAAGGCACCCTTATTGGACAATCCAGTTCGCTTCGCAACGATCTCGGTGTCCTCTCGAATTGCAAACTCATTGCCAGCGCTGCTGGAGTCTCCGTCTTGCTGTTGAAAAACGTCCGTGTTCACCGTTCTATTCCTGTTACTTGACGCTGGATGATTGAGCACTTCTGTATCTTCGCGGATGCAAAAGGACGTTGTATCGTGCCTGTTTGCACGATGAAGAACTTCGGTATCCTCTCTGATGTTGAAAACATCGGCGGAGGCGCCGGTGCGGGGATTTCGGCACTCCCAGCCGCATTTATCTTTACGCACGGTAACATACTCGTCATCATCATACTCTGGCTCAGCGTCAGCCTCGCTGGCAAAAAAAGTGTTGTAAATGACTGCATCACGGTCCTGCTTCTGTTTCAAACAGGATTTTATCGAGACCTCTTTTTTACGTTGGGTATCTAATCTTTCAGTTCTTGCCTTACTCCTGGCTTGAAGCTCTGTATCTTCACGCACATTGAATGAACCTGAACAGATCAACAGCTCAGCATGTTTTGAATTCCAAGTTCGTGTTCGGCAACTGAACCTGAGTTCTCACCATTTTGTACAACATCTGTGTCCTCTCGTATTGAAAACGGATTCAGTTGCCCTGCATGGTGTACGTTCTCGTTAAATGTGGGATGCCCGAGTAGTAACCTTGTTCCGGGCACATTCCTCGAAAAATAAAGCCAACAGAGTACAAGAAACACCGCATTGCAGAAAATATGTTAAATATAACCGTGCATGAACTTTTCTTGACGTGCAGCCTAAACATTTCTCCATTTCTTATACGTAAACAGATGGATTCGGTGGAATGAAGCGCGGTTTACAGAACGTGGAATATATTTCAAATCGAGAACACAGGGCACAGAGGGTTTGTCGAACCAAAGTGTATTTTTTTCTCGTCGAGCATCATGCGTCAGGGATAGAAGATACCTCTCTCGACTAGCTCCGTGTCATCGCGAATAGTGAAGGGATCCTCTCCACGAGCTCCCATGCTAAAGTCGTCTTCTCTCCCACCTATTTCCGCCCTTTTGTTGAATCCCAGCCTTAGGATCTCTGTATCCTCTCGTACATTGAGACCTCCGTCACTAGCTTTCTCGTCAATCTCCGTTGCAAACATCACAGTTTTATTTAGGACACCTGGATCCCTTCCAAGCCGCTGAATGTCATCACGCTGTTGATGCCCTGCATCATTGAGCTGTTGGCCATCCTTTCGCGTGAGCGAATATAAACAGTCCCCCATGTTGTTGACATCTTGCGCTCGGACACGTCTTCTAGAAGGTTCTCCAGTAGACCAAAGCTCGCTGTTTGTAGAACGAATGCGCTTGGGCTGCTTCATTTCTCCCGGTGAAATATTGGACATTCACAGTTCCCAATGTGTAACATGCGAAGTGATCAACGTACGCTGCATCATACAAACCCGCCATTATGGCTCACACTGTGATCCTGGCATGTTAACACAGCTATCACCAGATGTAATCCATGAGCGATACTCCTGTTTATCTTCGTATAGCTACCATCGTTATCTTGGGTCTCGCTGACAGATTCCAGCCAAACTAACGGTGAAGCAAAACCGTTCACTCTTCCTTGTCAAGGAAGAGGTGTTGTGAGCGTACATGGAATAAAGTTTCAACTGTAGATCAAAACTTGCGCTAATTATTTCATGATAACCTCCATGCTTGCAGGACTTGCTATTGATTCGTTCAGCTGAACGATTGCCAAGGTGCAGAGTCCTGTACAAGATCCATGGAAGCGCTGGCAGCAACGTATACAACGAGAACGTGAGAAGGTACTTGCGAGCGTCCAGTCGTTGTCAACTTGAGCTGTTTTTTATGCGTTCGAGACATTCTTTCACCAGCAAACTGCCAGCAAAACATGCCTCTGCACTAGTCATAGTTTATTACTATGGTAGACCGTACAACTCCGTATATAGGTAACCCCGGATGTATAATAAGTATCCAAAGGGGGAGGAAAACATCGGTTATGGATTATATTGTCGAAAACGTCAAGTGAGGTTTTACGCATGGGAACATATGATCCACCACCCGTTGAAATTGAATCAGTAAGAAATATAAGCAGCGAAAGCGACGAGAAAAAATGCCTTCAGGTTTGGCTGGCGTGGAGCGTGTACAGGGAAGTGAGATCAGTGCAATGAAGTAGCCATACAATGCTTGAGGTGAAGGAAGAAATTCACGTCAACGTACTCCAGTAATATGGTAACAGTTTGTGACGAGGGCATCTACTCTCATCATCTTTTATTGCACTCTAGTACATGAGAGCGCACATTTTTTTTGTGGACATTCATGCTACTCGCAGGTCGACCCTATCCGGACGCGACTTTAGGCCCAGCAGTTGAGTACCTTCCCCAGTGTGCATTCAGCTTAGACATAGTTTACTCGCAGACCCGTGTCTATGATGGATAACATTGCAGGATGAACGGTACAAGAGAGACTTAGCTCAATACATGATACTATTAGTCCCTCAAATGCCTAGGATACGACAGACTGCGCTAAACCACGATCTCCGAGTTTAAGGCGTCCAGCTTTTGCTTTAGTTGTAGAGGAAAGTAGACAGACCGCGGTCGGGTAACAACTCGAAATTCTCATGTACATTACGTCATCACCCATGTTGCCAGGTCACATAGCTGATATCTTGTTCAGGAATTTACGTTATGGTTCGTAGGCTTGCATCAACTTGTTCCTACGAAAAGCGGGATTATTCGGAGTACGGCGAAACGGGCAAACAGGTTTATGGGATTCGACATGTGTCATCTCCGATGGTAGAATTGAATGGTTGAATGGTAGAATTGAGACACCAGTTTCATAAATAACAACCTCCTTGCGCCGACAGGATTGTACAGCAATAGATACTTGGCGTTATCGTCAACCAACGTATGCAAAAAGCAGCCAAGCGAGCAACAAGAACCAAAGCAGCAAATTTGCGTCGTGAAGTACTCCACTCACTATTTTCACTCACCTATGTGCTCGCTTGACAAATATTCTTCTCTCAAGATTGCCTTCGTGCTGATAGCACTGAATACCGTTGTGCACAACTGTGCCTCCCTTCTCTATTCACGTATCACGTCACTCCTGCAGATAACACCGGTCAAAAATCAACGTGAGCTAGCAAAAAAGGAGGCATGTGCCCCTATAGGGAGCTCGTGCCAGAGACTTGCAGCACATTCCTCAGACATCACTAGAGCGTTCGTCGACTGTCTTCAGCTCATAAGCGACGCTATTTCTATTAACAACCGTTTTTCCATATTATTCAACCACTGAGCTACCTGGTAGGTACGCTTCTGTTCGTAACAGCACAATCCACAACTTCTCCTCGGAAACAGTTTTAATCAGCTGCCACAATCAGGCTACAATAACATCTATATCCTGACACTGAACAGAACAAACTTATGCCCACAGCTAAGATTTCATTCTATATCCTACCTACTCCACTGCTGATCTTGAGTGAGTGAGACACTTGTTGCACCTCTGTTATTTTTGCTGAATGCAGGTGGATCTTGCCATATCTGTACATATGAAGTGGACTTTCACAGATCTGTGTCCATTCTAAGGTACCCATTGCCCAGCACATTCTACATGTAGTTTGTAATGTGGCCACCCTTTATCTGAGGCACGTGATTGATGTTTCTTTTTCCCCTCTACACTGAGTTTTACCAGAATGGTATGCAGGTACAAGCCTTTCAGGGTGGGAACAACAGATGTATGGTGCAAAAGGATTGCACTTGGAGTCAAGCAAAGGGATTCACTGAGCAGTTCCTTTGGTATTTGTTGTTTAGTAGCAGCCAGGGCAAGAGCCTGCATTTATGCCTGTAACCCCATGGCTTGCCTCAACCTCATTTTTTTTTAACTTGAATGTCACCGTTGGTACAGTTGAGATTTCCAATAACTACTACCCTTGTCTAACACAGCAACTGGGTCTTCAACATGAGTATTTCTCCATGGACCTGCATAATTGAACACTAGTAACAGAGTTGAAGAATGATTGAGCAATCAAAACGATCAGGGTGCCCATACCTTCACTGGGGTGAGGTGAACAGCTGGAACAGTCCACCAAGCCCAACAAAACTTCAATCTACGCCACCCCGATTTGGGGCATCTCATTACTCATGTGAACAACTCTATGTAGAGCTTGGTGTGTCACATATTATCCTAAATGTCACTTTCATGCTTACAAGCAACAGAGCAAATGGAAAAATGATTTCCGGATGCCAGTTCTTTATCAAAAGCTTGTGCTGAACAGATGCACCATGTGAGTCACAAGAATAGTGTTTATACATGCAAGACATCCAGCCTCAAAAATCTCAACCTCTTTAGGCTTCCCCCTGTTGATCAGAACATCTGTGATTGAAATGAATGTGTGACAGACCATGCACAAGTACGTGCTAGGGCTGGGCTGACATGATATGTCATTTGAATCGTGCACCAGTATCTATCCCGGAGTGCTCATAGTTTTAACCACATCCCAGCTTCATATCAGAAAATGTTGCCAACCAACCTGCTAGTATAAATATGGCCTCGTCTTCTGGAGATTTCTGGAGACATGGGTATTTGGATTCACTGCAGTCTATCTCTGGTGTCCCTGCCAGCATAATCAGTGCTCCACAAGTCTCAACACCGGAAGCAAGTATGCAAAAGTGTGGTTTTCTGCTGTTGGTTGTCGCCTTCGGTGAAATTTATGCAAAGACTCATAATCCACGCTCATTTGGCTTGTCCATAGCACCATGTTACTGCCCATAATTTGCTAGAAATGCTTGTGGCAAAAGAAAACACCCACTCATGGCAGCTGGTTGTCCTGTAACAAGTTTGAATTCAAAAATCTGCCCTGATGGTGGGCTTTCAATACACAAGGAACCATTTTCATTCCGAATTCAGTGCATCTATTGCTGCTCAGCACTGCAGCGGCCAGTCTTTTAGAAAGTCAGGCAATAGAAACTCGATCTTGAATTCCAGGGTAGGGGCATTCATTAACAGTGCCAACCTCCAGTGTGCAAGAAGAGGTTCCCTGATAGCAGAGGATAGGCCAGCTGATTCCCTTCTGTGTTTCACAGTTTCAATGTCAATGTCAATGTATTGAACCGAATCTGTGACCATCATGGGCTGCGGCATCTGTTTAAACCTAAGGCCATTCTGTGTTTAATCTCAGCAAGAGATTGCATTAGTGTTCCGGCAAATAGCCCTTTGACACGCCATCTAGACAACACAGCAACAGGTTGTAGCACTCTTGTTTCTGACCACCATTTTGTGTGACTCTTGTTGGATTTGGCTGGACATGCTTGCACAGTATTGCAGTTCCATTCTAACATTGCCCAGGCCCAGCCATGAAAAGTGGATCTTACAGCGGTATCAACAGTAGACATGTCTT
Organism: Smithsoniella earleae; assembly: GCA_032356285.1. NCBI lineage: Eukaryota > Viridiplantae > Chlorophyta > Ulvophyceae > Smithsoniella > Smithsoniella earleae. Next base: position 6,829 of record JAULKQ010001352.1, read on the forward strand.
GAAGCATCAATGACACATTAGGCTCTAGGACAGGAAATGCTTTCAACTCAGAGTATAAGTCATAAGGTGGTGTGATAGTGTCATCAAAGATTTCGCCCTGAAAAGAAGTAAATACTAAGAACAGCTGGCTGCTATTCAACAGATTTAACCCTTCACACAATTCTCTCAGCTAGTATTCTTTGTCCATAATGATCTTTTCGAATTCTCCAGGGCTTCTTATGCTGATGGTTAAGCCAGTCAAAAAATGAAATCAAATTTCCTCAGCTTGGTTGCAGACTTCATGATCGACCTTGCACAAGCATGTCAATCAACGGAGTAGATGGTAGATTCGAATTAATCTTGTTCACAGCGCCACGTTGTCAATCAGGAAGTGAGTATATTGTTCTTGATTGAGGAATCAAAAGGCTTCATGTCCCTCATCGATGCATACATCGTGTGGAGACACTGTCCACACTACCATGATTGACTTATATTTGTTATAGATGAAAAAACCACAAAACATTTTGACTGTGTACAGAAGCAGAAGTTGCGAAATTTCCCGCACAGAATGATCGATTAGTCATTATCATTCCCTGGTGAAAGTGGCTGATTTCAGTTGCAGCTGTGAAAAATAGCTCAAATCGAGTGTTCATTCTAGAATCAGAAACACTGGAAGTGCAGCTTTTGAACTGCTTTGTAATATCTGTCAATGCATATTGTACCTAACGGGGACTTGCAAATGATGGCCATGTTGTTGTCAGTTGCAGCTGGAGGTGCAGAGTGGACGAGCATTGGCTTCCATGTCGAAGCTGTGATTATGCGAGTTCTTGGCAGGCATTTGCAGCAGCCACTGCAGAAGTACCATGGGAAGTAAGTAGCTTGTCTATTCGACGGTCAAGACAAACTCTGTGCAGAGCTAGATCCGTATTTCACGTCTATCAAGGACTGTAAGTGGCCTACTGTTCGGTGCGGGAAGCTACAAGAGCTTTGGAAAGCACTCCAGGCGGTCTGCACAATTGTATTGATCCGAGCATCCGGTAAGAAAGATGGTTATGTTGCGATTAAGCACATCTTGAATGAAAAGTTAAGCCAATAGTTAGCTTTTATTCCAAATAATCCGTATAGACCGCTACGCATGAAAGTCAAAGCGTACGAGCATGTCACCTTACAGCAATCGCCTGATATGGTGCGCCATCTCAGTGGAATACACCTGTCTTTGGGCCAGTTAAGGTCCAAGTTTCTCGTGCACCTTACGGTTCAGCACAGAAGACAAGGGGGCGCATGCCTCCACGTGCACAAAATGGCACCAAGAATTGATAATTTGAATAGAGATTCGACGGAGAGCACATTTAAAAGATCAGCGCTGCTGTGCTGGATTAAACGCCAAGCACAGTTCAACACATGGGCTAAGCAAAGCACGCCTAGCGAGCCTGAGCTAGGCTAAGAGATACTAAGATACGATGCTAGTAATTGAATTGTGTCCGAGTGAGGAAATAAGCGTTGTAACGTGTTAGATATTAGAGGCAGGAACATTTTCATGGAGTAACGTGTTTTAAATCATGGCCGCGCAAGCATTAGTGACGCGCGTGGCAGGCCCACATGTGGCCACATTTCGCCATGTCAGGTATCTCAGGAGATGTCTAAAGAGATAATCTGGTCAATTCAGCGAATAACGTTCACTCAAGCATAGTTCATTGAGATATTTCACGCTAATTCGTTCAGTAATACATTGAAGATATGATCTTTGACTTATCTCTTGTTGGTGCGCCTCAATACACGCCTATGTGGGTGCACAGTGTCGTCTTGCGTAAAAGCGAGGGGGGTCCCATGAGGTTTCGGATACCTCGATGCGTGGCGAAAGCTCAAGGACTTTAAGCATGCACATACTCTCTTCGAACTGTATGGTCAACCAAACAACAGCATTTTTCAGTTGTTCAGCATTGGAGCAGATTTCAACACCATAAGGATGCGCGAGCTCTCAGCAGAATTTTGAAATTGTGATTCGTGATATACTTCTTTAAGCTTCTTAAAATGGTCACGGCCCGCGTGAACCAAACGTTAACAGGCTTGCGTCCAGGCAAACCGTTACAAGGTCTTACTGCTCTGTGGTCTGTCCCGTGAAGGTGAGTAGTTCATGCTGTAACGACGCCATGTTCATGCACATTCGAAGAAATACATTGCAGGTAGTGAAGGTATGACATCCTGAGTACAACACTCAGCACTCTTCATTGCCCTGGCGAACAAAATGTACGATCAATAATACGCACGACAGATTTCGAAACCCTGATAAGAGTGTGGACGAGTTTGCTGTAGAAAGTAGCTTCCTGCTTGCTAATATTCCTCTCTCACCTCAACGAAGCTAATGAACTGACTATGGTAAATTCGTATCAGCACGAGTTCGGAGCATTTTCCATTGGCTATCTGTTGACATGTGACCATCGAGTACGGCAAAAACTGGCGGTTGTTTGAGCTGCGCACGCCGTCCTTTTCCACACATGGGTCACTGCTTAGTCACTACGTTGCTTCTTGTTATCAGCGTGGTCCGTAGTGACACACCATAAGACTAAGAATCCAGGGCACAGCGACTGCGTACAGCTCACATACCAGAGTTGAAAGCTGTTACCAACGTGTCTCTTACGGATCAATGAGGGCTCTTTCAAGCAAACTATTAAATAATCACGTAGACAGGCCAACTCTTCGCTTCACTCCAAATTGCCGTTCCATGCCTGAGTCGTTTGTTTCGCGTGATAGTGTGTGGCTTGCGACACAGCTAAGTATAATGTCCAGCCAGACCTACAAAAAAGGTTTCTTGAAGTTAAATACCAGCTTTAAATGATTTCACACATTTAAATCAACTCCTCGAAAACAGTTGCAGTTAATGTGTGAGATTCACGGGTCAAATCTTTGGTGGCGTCGAACACTACAAATGATTCCAGTGCAGTCCAAAAATACATATTCTGCTTCAATAAATATTACAGGGAAAATCAGCTACATGTGAGGAAGGAATTGTGGGATTCTCCTCTGTGAACAAACGTGGATGACGTCACCGATATGTACATGCACATACCTCGGCCGGCCACCAACTGGGTATGACTGGGCTTTGGATCGCAGAAAAGAGAAGGAGCCGTTGATCTACTGAAGATCTCTCTGTAATGTAGAAGATGTGTAAAATATGCCACAATATCCAGTGGGAATTGGTTGTATTCTTTTCGTAGCGCGAACGCTGCCCTTGAATACAGCACATGAGCTTCAGCGTCACAGCTCACGTGGTTTCAGGGGCCAGAGGCTGTGATGGAACATGTTCCCAAGACCAACATACTTAACCATTTGTGAACATCGCACCGTGACCGTAACGCGGAAATTGTGCTGGCTGTAAGAGAAGCCTTCCAGGCATGCGACAGAGTACCAAGTTGTAAACCCCTTTTGCGTTAAATAAAAGTACAACCGCTTTAAGAGTGTACGAAAGATAACTCAGGCCGCAAAATTCTTCCAGGACCTCAAGAGCCCAACTGCTCACTTGAATAGCTGCTACTTATTTTCCACCAAAACGGAGGTTTGTGTGCCAACTCTAATCTTTAGTTTGTGAATACTTTTCCCTGTTCCGCCTTCTCATTAACGTCAACAGCCAGAGTTTCCAGAAAGTTGCGTGCGTCATGCGGTATCCTTCCAGTACCGATCACAGCGCGCTGCTGCGCGACACGAGCTACAACAAAAACAAAACAAACACATTGCTTGTATTTTCTTTCAATAATGCGCTCAATAAACTACTCAGAAACTAGTGCAGCTTCAGCCCCTCACAACTCTCAGTGCTTGGCCCACCATGGGACCTTGGTTGGCGCGCACGGATTTCGCCGTCGTCTCCCATGGGGACGTAAATCGCGGAACCGAGGTTTACAGAAACTTTGCACCAGTCCTTTGAACTACTGGAGAGTTAAATGTGTACCTGAGTACAAATGCTTCAATTACCAAGATATTCCACAATATACGCACACCGTTCTCACAAGTGCTGTCAGAGCGTACATCGTATCTTATACACCCCGTATCCAACTGTAGAGTTGATTCCGGGAAGAGTATCCTGAGAAGGAGAACAAGTTTTGATTCAGCAGTGTCCCTGTTATGTAGTTTCACTTTGCTGATTTCCTTGTCCGCAAATCGTCAACCCCTGCTATCAGGCGAGACACCGAAGTGCAATGTTGTGCGCTATGCAGCGCAGAGCCGTTTGGAGTCTCATTTCCAACATCTTGATAAGTTTTCTCATTACAGCATGTATCGGAGTTGATGCAAGGCCCGTACCTGGATGGAAGGCAAATGTGGTTCAAGCGTATCCCCGAATTACACATGCTATCGAGCAGCTGTCTGAAGTCCGCAGCGAGGTGCTTGCCCTTGTAAATCTCTCCATTTACATTTCATATCCACGGGTACATACATATCACTGTGGGCTGTAGCACGAGTCGCTTCAGTCGTGTATCGACTCATTGTAAGATCTGACCTTGCCCCAGGAACTAAGATCTCGAGCAGTGTTTGATTGCCCTTAGACGAACCCTTCGTGAAAAAATTCAGTCATTATCTCGAATTGCGCGTGTCAAGACATTTCCATCATGATTCCGATCGTCAGTTTCAATATTTGAGGTTCAGTTACAGGAAACTAACGCGAGAGCTGCTGCCTGTAACACGCAGCACTGATATCACACTTATTGTTCTGTTGAAGGGTTATGTCTGCAGTTTCAAGACTGTCTGATTAAGGAGTTTTGCTATGCACAGGTAAGCAATGGCCGGGCTAAGGTCGAACGTTCAGGAGCCCCTGGACCACAATTTTTACGAAGGATGCTTCCTTTCAAATCAGACGCTCCCGGCTTCTCTACAAGCACAGCGGCTGAAACTGAGCCGGGCACGGCTAGCCCAACAGAGTGGGAACGAGCACCCGAGGAAACTCCTCAGCGTCGAGGTACTAACACTGAGCAAGAGCTCCAGTTGATGGATAGTTTACGCAAGTCGACGCTGTGGCAAAGTAACTATCGGAAGCTACATCATGACGGCCATTGCAAGGATGACTGTCCACAAGAATATCAAGACGACCGCCCAGAGGAGTACCCTTCTCCTAGTCCGCCACCACGCCCTAAGCCACCAGCACCCAAACCACCAGCACCTAAACCTCCAGCACCTAAACCTCCACCTAGATCTAACCCCCAACCTCGGCCTCCACCATCTCGCAGCCCTGCGTCAACGGCTCCGCAACACACACATATACACGTTGACGTTGAATCAGAGAGCGACGAGTCGGAGCGCGACGAGTCGGAGAGTGACGAGTCGGAGAGTGACGAGTCGGAGAGCGATGATTCGGCGAGCGATGATTCGGAGAGCGATGATTCGGCGAGCGATGATTCGGAGAGCGATGATTCGGAGAATGACGAGCCCACTCCAGACAGTCAACAAGAGACACCATCCTCTTCTGAGGAAGCTCAAGTGGATAGTGAGTCTGATGAAGGGGAATCAGAAGGATTGTGGAGAGGCTTGTGGGATTCCGAACTGTTTTTGGCCTTCTTTTCGGTACTCCTTTTCCTCCTGGCGATCGCTCTTTGCTTCTGCTGCCTGAGGTTATGTAACAGATTCGGTAGAGGCAATAGAACTGTCACTGTAACGTCTGTTCGCTCGGGACCCTCTGTCGTGGCCCCTTCCGAGAAGAAGGGAGGCAGACTGCTCGCTGCGTTCGGTGCCAAATCTGACAAGATACGGTGCACAACGGATAAGAAGCAAACTATAAAAGTGAAGGATGTCGAGAAGCATAACAAGCACGATCACGTAGCGGTTGTTGTCGCTGACAGTAGCCATGACACGTCGTCGGAGATCCGCAAGAACACTGAAAAGTGGGTCCACACCAATCACGACAACATTGTGCTAGCTGCACCGGCCAAGACTACCATTAAGAAGACAGGGACTCACAAGAAGTCGGTAAAGCATACAAACAACGATGAGTTTGTTGTCGTTGCCCCCGCAGACCATACGTACCCTAACACTGTTAAGAAGACAGACAAGCGCACAGAGAAGAGGCATGGCACGCTTGTTGGAAAGATATCGCAGAAGTGGACAGATAGGCACGCTGACAAGAAGACTACTGACGGGACGAAGGTTGCAGTTATCAGGTTGAGTGGTGACCCTACTCCGGAAAAGTCCAAAGAGAAGAGCAAGGAAAAGATAATAATATCCGTGAAGACTCCAGCGAAGAGCAAGGAAGGCGATTATGAGGAGATTCACGTTTGCCCAGTTTGCAATTGTCAACTGTCACCTCGTGGCACTAGCTGCGGAGGCAAGTCTGAAGAGTGTATTAAATTACAAACTGCCGCGAAAACGAAAAAGGGTAGCCACCGTCCTACGAAGATTGTTCTCAAGGCTCGCGAAGAGTGCTGTTGTGAATGTTGTCCGGAGTGTAACGCCAGAAGCGGGCGGTGTACCAAAGCAGCCAAGACACAGTACGGCGGTGTGTATCTACGATGAAGAGTCTCGTGCACTGGATCCAGCGCGAGATAGGAAGTGGAATTCAGCTTGGGAGGGTTATCGTGCAGGTAAGGGTGCGAAAACTGTCGCCAAGGACAGCGATAGACTCTTGCAGCCCGCACCAGTCCTGGAAAATTGTTCATGCTGTCCTTTGTGCTTCTGCAAGGCGGACGAAGGAGGCAAGAACGCTTGCGTAAGGACTTCGATGCCTCAAGGGTACCCTAAAAACGGTTACCTTCTCGTCAACGCGGCAAGCCCACATAAATGAAATGGGCTAGATGCAGGTTGGCGATAGCGGAGGTCACGTCGGTACCTCCTGGAATGTTTCACACCAGCGCTGGGCTGGCGGACATAGAAGCTTCTCAAGCTGACACTACCGTGTTATTGTTAGTCGTAGATTTCACTAGAAGGGCCTGCTTGTAGCTGCAATTGCAATGAATACCTAAATAACGCCATATCCAGCCATTAAATTCCGGTATTCATGTTTGCTGGTCGGCGGGAAGTCGTACAGAAGTGGGTTGGTGAATTGATGAGGCGCGGCGGTGGTGTTCCCTCTAATCCGATATGGATACACGTGTGACGCACGCTCGTGTCGCACGTGTAACCCTCAAGCAAGGAACTGGTTGGCTGAGCGCCGCGAGGATGATAATTATTGTTGAGGATTGATAAAGAGACGCGTAGTGTTGCGACAATAACGTTCATCCTACCTTACGCTGAGTAGGCCCGTAGCTGTTCCTGACAACTGTTCTGACAACGTATGCATGCTCTTGGTAGATTGGGTAGGACATGAGAAGTATCTACTGTGCTGTGTGCCCGTGTTGAAAATTTTGGATCTGTCTAAGTAGATATGTCCACTGAGCAGATGTGTAAAGTATGTGCAAGGCTTGACAGACTCGTTGTGACTGCTGCCTTGCATGACAAGTGCTCTTACATGCTCCTTCAAGTTGACTACGCGTGTCAAATGGCAAAAGAATGGCATCATAGTGCTTCCGTGAACGCCAGCAGTACAAATCCAAATGCAGTGTCATGGTGAGTAAAAGTTGTGTGGTAACATCAAGGCTGTGGTACCCTCTCACTGCAACCACTCACTTGTCACTATAATCCCCTTGTCCTTCTGTGACCTCTTTCTGGAAGAACAGCATGAAGTTGTTTGCAGGCATCTCTCTCTGCACAAGCACAACAGCCTCAAGACATCACTCCCAGGCATGCTTTCAGTGCCCGAGATTAAGCTAGTGATTTAAATGTGCTGAACCTATCCAGCTCTGGGAATCAAGGTCATGTTTACTGCACTAAGACAAAGAGCTTTGAATGTCTGACTCTTAAAAGAGAGGTGTGTGAGTAAGAACAGCACACTGATATCTTGTTAAAACTCTGACAGCAATGAGACAGCTGTTACAAGCTTTATCTATTTTCAGAACATTCAAGCAAGACTTACAAACATTCTAACCCGATGGGTTCATTGCTTCTAAAACACTGGTGAACACATAAAAAGCTCCAAAAAACAACATTCAACAGTGATAGAAGCATCTCCAACACTACGGCAGTGTACAATATAATAACAGCAGCTCATTCTGACTGTAGCATCAATCTAGAAAACCTTTTACAATCAATGGTAAGCAGGATATGCTGCTCGGGGACCCTGAACCACCCCTAACCACATACTCACCTTGAAACTGCACTGACTAGAACCGCACTTGAGTAGGTGTTCTCACCGAACACATTTCTTGTCTACACAAACAAGTGATAGGAAGTGAGCAGAATGAGCGATGGGGGGCCCGCAATGAATAGCGGAGGTGTGAGCCACAATTACTAAAAGCCCTCACACCTAAGAATGGTTAGTAACTCACAATGCCTACATATTTTGATGCTTTTCAGACACTTTCACAACTGGAACGCTTCTCAAAAAGCACCTTTTTGGCCAGTGCTCCACACAATCTCGCTGTGGCATCAGTCCGTGACAAACAGCTAGTGTCTTGGTGTCACACCAGGACAGCGCCCCATTGCCATTCATGGGCAGCATGCAAGCCTTTCAGTTACTGTTGTCACATCGGCAAGCAGGCTGACAGAGCAGAGGGGAGGAGGGGTACAGGTTTAGGGAGAGCTAGGTGCACAAGCTGATGGGTTGATTAGGGAGCTTGCAGACTGCGCATGCGCTAGTGGGGACGCGTCAAAAACGCTTGTGAGATCCATGTGTATGTTACCCATTTCACAGAGCTTGAGTGAAATGTATGTTGAAGCATGCACGGAGCTGCCTACTGCTGTCGTAGTTGAATGGCTACAGCGCACCCACCCCTAGTCCCGATACTAATTCTCTACATACACTAGCTGGGAACTCTCCCTTTGAAAAGTTTCCTGTCGTTGCTACTACATTTGCCAACCCCCCAATAAATGCATGGGTGGATCTTGTTAGATCAGCCTGCAAGCCTTTTTTAACGTTGATCGTACTCCAGAGAACGGGTGCTCACTGCAATTCTGCAATTCTGCTAACGCCGCAGTGTCTTGTCAAACCGTGACCTGAGAGTACGAAGTGTCTCCCGCAGATCTAGAGAGCTGTGCGTGTATAAAGCTCAAACTGTGACTTTGCCATGTTAGGGCTTCCTGAACAGGTCTTCGCAGCATGCTGCGCAGTGTAGACCAGCACAAGCATGGCACTGAACACGCCCGGACTGAGAAAGGCGCATGAATAGCAAAACTTTTCACTACGGAGTTGACTGGCTGATCCAGGTTGAGTTGAATTCATTTTGTCCCCTCCCTCGAGTTGCTCATCTTCTGTACTCTAGATTGAGCTAAACCAGAAGAGACTTTGAATAATGAAAAGCTTGCAACAGGGCTAGCTCAATGTGTCTGTGGTTCTAGTGATGAAAGCAGATGAGGAGCGCCCAATCAAACTTGACCATGTCTCAATTATTAACACGTGTAGATACCGCTCTTTTGGCGTTGTTTCCATTGACACAATCAACCTTACACGTCAGCTATAAAGCGCTAAAGCTTGGGAGGTGAGCTATTGTGAAGTTACTGTACAGCACGCTTGCATGTGCAGCCAATCCAGCATGAAAGTTCCAATTTAGATTCATCCTGTTCGAGGGGGTGGTGTTCGAGTGAATGTTCGCCCAGAATGGTGCTCATTCTCATGTTCAGTTGGCTGTCTCTCTGGCTGGATGAGCACTCTCAGTGAACAGGAGGTACACGTGTACACACACTGCGACTACCAGCACTGTGTTTGCTCTAAACAGAGGTCTGAACTGCAGAAAGGTTCCTCCGCACCTTGTCGACGAAACTCAAGCCAGTTGCCTTGGCAGCATCTCGAACGTCAGCGACATCCCTGCAATGTGCACGCTCTCACAACAATAGCAACCAGAAAATTAGTCTTCGACAAAACAAAACTAGTGCCCAATTAGCTACCAAATTAACCACCCTGATCTGATTTTACACCAGCTGAACAAATCCAAGCCTCCAAGTAACCCCAGTATCTCCAGAATTGTTCAATACAGTCCCTCGTTTACCCTCAAATGCTCAATTCGTGACAGAAGATGCCACCTCTCCCGCTCCCCCATTTGCATGGGATAGCAGCCTTGCCGCTGCAAACAATTTCACACTATGCATGAGCTATGAACCCTATGGCCCAGGACCGTTACTTCGGCAATGAGAACGCGTGTGGGCATTCAAGTTTGCCTTTTACTGTTATTTATTTCCCAGCAGACAGTGAAAAACGTCGGGCAGGGCTGAAAAGCCACCGTATTGCCTGCATTAGATCTTGTGCATGATGTCAGCAGCGGATGTGCGTGGGCCGACGCCTTTTGCGCCCCAGCTTGATGGCATCATACAGGGACTGTTGTTCAGGCGAAAACGACGTAGAATACTTTCAAGGAATACGGTCAAGTGTTTTATTCCAATAACTATGGGAACGAATCGTGTTGCTGCTCCCTCACGTCCCAAAATGGCATACAGTGGACGCTCCATACTTCAGCTCTCGATACTTTGGGTATCGCACCTGTCTAAATCACGACCCGTCAACATCCCGAGTCTCGAATTTAAGGTAGTTATCAGAAAACTTATAAATTGTGGTACCGTCGCCCGAAATTCAAGTATTACTGCTTAGATAAGTCGACATTCGTGTCTCTATCTAGTTTGTATGACCACAAATCGAAACTAAT
>JAULKQ010001363.1:0-17449 GCA_032356285.1 Smithsoniella earleae
CATGCGCTTCTCAATGAGCAACGGCACAAGCACACACATGAACTCGTTGGGAACTGCTATACTAAGTATCAATTTATTCAGAACAGACATTGTAAGACACACCGTTCATAATTGTTCCAACATCACGTACTTACATTATGGCTATCCTAAGCAAACATGTAATGCAATCGTGGTTTAACAATCATGGGCCCAGACCACGCTCCATCTGGCTGGAACAGAACGAATCACAAAGCCAGATGCAACATCATCAAGCCCAGCTACAGTCAACATGCATCAATCATGCTACAGTGCGTTTCACTTGTTAGCCTGCAACCTGTACCACGTGAAAACCCCCCCCTCAAACCACTTCTATGGACATTTCTTTGTGCATGGAGGCACAGCCATACAATAGCTGCAGTCACCAAAGACTTGCAGGGCCAAGTCACAACCATCCTTCACGTGCTTTTGTGTTCAGGCGCTTTTTCTAGGTGTTCTATGCTCACTCGTATGCACGAGTTCACTTAGCCATGTCGCACTGCCTCTGAAACTGAATGCATAAGCAAAAGTAGAACAGTGTGTGTGGGGTCATTAGGCGCATCAAATTCAAGTCTATTGTTTGGTCACCTCGTCAGAATACAGCCTCTTGCGCACCCTCCTGTGCGCCACCATCAGCTCACAATATCCTCGTTTGGGGTGGCTGAGAGTGGGAGAAATGGTGGCCGCGACTCTTATGACGATGTGGGGCTTCAGTGTAATTCAACAGGGATTCAACATTAATCTCTTCATACTTTCTTCGCTTTCCCACATACCTTCTTTCAGCTGGCGCACATGCAGCATGAATTCCATGTAGATGCAGTTCAGGCAAGATTGCGCGCATGTAGATTGCAATCGCACCCTGTGTGTGCGGCAGACGTTCTGCGTGTGAACCAGCTTCCTTTGACGCCGCCTTTCACGATCACGCTTCCCTGCTAGCAAAGACGCATCCTCTTGAGCCCAGACAACAGACACGCATTTACTGTACGTATTTACAGCATCCTTAGTCCTCGAAACCAAGCTCAGGGTGCACTTGGCTCAGATCCTAGGTCGCCACGGAGACTCACCACTTGAGCTCAGCAGGAACACCTCTGAATTAGCTCTTCAAAAATGTCGACTGGAGGTATGACACAGTACGCTCACTGGGAAGCTCACGAGCTTGGAGTCTCACGCAATGCATGTGGTGTTAGGATGGGCATCTTTGACTGCTTCAAGTGTACGCTGCAAGGTCTCGGCAACAAGCAGGAGACTGCAGGGGTTCCTTTGTTGCACACAAGCTTCAGAGTAGATTCCAGTTGCTGGATTCTTTCTGCTTCTTGCAGTGACCTGTGAGGGATTGGATGCCATCGCTTCTAGTATGGGCTGTTGCGATAGCACATTTAATGAGTTTTTCCAGCACAGTTGGACTATAACGTGCTCATGGCACCTGTGGATGCCTCTCCACGGACTTGTTTATGTAACGGTGGTCTGTCAACGTAATTCTTGCCTTGCATCTTGGTCAAGGGAGATGAAATCCGATGAAAACTATGAATCGATGCTGAAAGACTGGCCACTTGGTATAATTGCGCGCTTATTCTTCTCCGGTTATGAACTTGCTGCTGATCCCATGTTTGTGCCTCAGTCCCACACCGTGCCAATCTCTATCTAGTCTCAGATCAGCTCATGGCAACCCAAAACCAGCCATACGTATGCCTAGAATCTATCGACTCTCAGAAGAAAAGGACTTGCAAATCTCACGTGGTAGGAATACATTTTGAACACGACCAGATCAACTTGTTGATGTGTAGCTTGTGCATGGACATGATCTGTAGCTTCAAAGTTAGCTTGTATGTACGCTCCTAGGATTAAAGCTGAGACAGGGTGATTCAATCGCACCACAGCGCCAGAACATTCTGCAATGCAATGATGTAAGTAAGACCAGCTTAGAGAAGTATGCCTACTGTGCAGAATAAGATAACATTGAGAGTGTGTGTGTGATAGTAAGCAGCAGTACACTATATGACCAGCAACGTAAGATCTTCAGACAGTTCAACTTGTAAAGGCTTAGCACTATTCCAACATGTATGTACAGCTCTGTTTTGGAGTGTGACCAATTCTGCGAGAGCGTGTTATCTGCCTATCATGCTAGCAAAAGCCTGTGGCTTGCGTTGCTACTGCTTTCAACAGACACAGTCACTGCAATTTTCGATGCTCATCTTTCATCCACTTTTCCCATACGGTTGGTTTGTCGCTGAGGATGTTATAAAAGTTCCAGTTCACTAATTGCAATCACCAGTGCAAACTTGAAAAACCAAGTCTTGTGACCATTGGCCCAAGGTAGACTTGAAAGGATACAAATACTCAGTGTAAGGATGATGCACGAATGTGATATGTAGACATCACGGTCGATAGTCAAAATTTAACAATAGGAATGTTAATGCACCTTTAAGGGATTCATTGTATGGCTCCAATTTGACACAATTGTTGAGACATGAGCTGCGTGAAGCCATAGCAGTTATTAACTTCGGGCATTGAGCAATGACCTGTTTGCCAATGCCTCAGATTGTAAATTGATCTATGTCAAGTAGTGTAGTTGCTTTTTGAGTGATACTGGAGGAAAATGCACGACAAATTGGCTCAGTATGGCCATCGATACTACCTCATAATTGGAAAAGTAGTTGAAGAGGCTGGGCTCACAGAAAGTGATGAGTTCTACCTTGTTTGTCCTTGTTAGTACAACAACACGACCAAACATTTTGATTCTATCTTGCTCTTAAAACAGGTGTTGTTGTTACCAGCTGAGTGTGAGAGTATCTGTATAATTCGAGATCATAGTGCCTCCAGTCGACGCTATCACACAGCATGTAATCCATAGGCAGCTGGTAGAATGCAAGAACCATTTACTCTCAAATAACAGCAACCTACGCAAGTAATTCCGGCTTTGCTGTTGTTTTAGAGTGCCTGTCCACGCGTGCAAGGTGCAAGTATCCCTGAGCTTGTTTGTGTTCGATACCAGAATGTTCACGAGTAGAATGGATTTCAGTGTCTAGATCTTCCAAGGTTTGAAGTGGACGTCACAGTGCCTCTTAGAATGGGCCAAAACAGCCTAGTCGCTGACATTAAAGAGGTGTCCATAAGTATGACCTTTTTTTCTCTCTTGTTTTTCCATATTTGATATCGTTACCCTCTCCTTAGGTTCTGTGTTCATGGACGTGATGGTGAGTGGACATTCTTCCGGACCGAAACTCGGTCATTAGACTGCACAAACGCTACTCCCACCAGACTTCTCGAAATTCTCGACACTAGTTAAGAACTGTAGCATGAATTCAAAAGAATATCATGGGCTTTTGCATGTAAAGGTTGTTAATATTATCTTGACATCATTCAGTCCACGACCCCGCGGGGCTCCGCTTGTCTCTGCATTGCTCTGTATGCATGCCGGGAAGAGTAAATCTTAATTGATTCATCTGTGTCATTAGCGCACGAACGAGCGTGACATTTACAATAAGGGGTTTGCTGGCTGCATAATTTTGTAGCGCAGAGACTGAATTTCCGTTATGAAAGTGAATTTGAATATGGAAGCTTGTCTACTCCATCTTAGCAGCTGACCAAGCAGTTTAAGCTTGTGCGCGACTTATATTCGGCGAAGCATCTGAATAATTTGATAATAAATGTCAAACGCGCTTGCGCAGTATGTATGCCGTCAAGCTGCGTATAACAGGGAGCATTCCTTACCTTCTCTGCAACCGCACTTGAAATTGTTCCGAGGCATACAGCGCGGTGAGCGTGGTCCGTCTAAGTCATGCAGCAGGCATCATAATCTCTTGCCAGATTTCATCTGCCAGTCAACGATTCAAGGTACTAGGCTGAAATTGAGTGCCCCAGTTGGGCAGGGTTGGGGAGGAGCTGTAACAGCACTTAGCAAAAAAAAGCTTTCGTGCTTGAATTGGTTGGAATAGAAACTCAATACAAGTTTCAGCATTTGCGCTTCTCGTGCTGTCCTATCCCCTAAGTTTGAGTCTGAACCGCATTGACTCATTTCATCCCTCTGCAGACACACTCGCAGCTACAACATGTCAAAGCGCATCAGAATCTCCTTTCTCTCCGCAACTAGACGAGAAGTTTCAGACGTTTTGTGAGCTAGCTTCAAAGCACAATCTTGTGCCCGTGTACGCACGCCTAGTGTCTGACCAGCTTACACCAGTGGTCGCGTACCAGCGACTTGTGCGCGATGACCGTTATGCCCCTAGCTTTCTTTTCGAGTCTGTTCAGAATGGTACTGATTCGGGACGATACTCATTTGTTGGTGCATGGCCAGACCTTGAAATATTGGCTACTGGGAATGAAGTGACCGTGTTGGACCACTGCAAGGTACGTAGTACTGCAAAACCAGAGTGCAACGCATACTCGAAACATGTTATGGTTCCTCAGAGACTATCGGAAATTTGAAAGTTGTTTATTGTTGTTAACGGGCTTTAGGCTCGTACTTGCTATCCGGAGCCTTGCCGTGGTTCCGAATAGATTTGCTCATCTGGTCTTTCGGCACGAAGGCGGTGTTAGCGCAATGGAATCCATGCCTCCTCTCAAGTTACAATTGCATGCCTAGTGCCACAACATAATTATGATGTTGAAATGTCATGTGTCCTCATTCAATGACCAACTGCAGGAATCCAAGTCAGTCACATGGGAAGAAGACCCACTAAATGTTCCAGTAGAAATGTCAAGGCAGTGGAACCCAGCGACTCCTCAAGGATTACCAGATGTCTTTAGTGGGGGCTGGGTAGGATTTGTAGGGTATGACACGGTCAGGTACACGTATCCACAAAAAATCCCTTTTGAGAAGGCTCCTGCTGACGACAGGAACCTTCTTGACATGCACCTGGCACTATATAAAGACATGGCGATATTTGATAACGCAACGAAGCTAATTTACCTTGTCTCTTGGGTACAAATTGACGATGGGGCTGACATGTCACAACTGTACAAGTCGGCTTGCAAAAGGGTGCGCTTCAACCAAAATCATGTTTTCCAGTATAAAGTTGGTCGCACTTACGACTTCCAACAAGTTATATGCTACCTCTTGTATCATCATGTCACAATTCAGCGAATTTCTGCAGTGTGTTGTGATTACGCCTTGTGGAGTGAGTGCTTCATTGTGCTGTCATAGCTTCAGGATTGTTGAAAAGCAGGCTGGCTGGCACATGTGAGGCTCCTGGTGAGTAACACTCGTACAGAATTCACGTATTGGTTCCTGCAGTTGTCAGACATGGCAAGCACACTCAATGATACATCAGTTCCTTTGAAAGATGGCAGCACTGTATCAATGAACTTATCAGCTGCACCAAAGCCTCTGAGCCAGTGCAACATGACCAAAGAAGAATTCATTGATGCAGTCAAGACAACCAAGGAACATATTACAGCGGGTGATGTATTCCAGCTTGTTCTATCTCAGCGCTTTGAGAGAAGCACATATGCTGATCCGTTTGATGTGTACCGTGCACTGAGGATAGTCAACCCCTCACCTTACATGGTTTACTTACAAGTAAGGCGCCGATCTTCATCTGTCCAAGTCTATCCCATGCCTGATTTTTCAAGGTTCTCTATCCGTGTTGAATTTTTACCCGGGAAAGACAGCACAGAGTAATCGTAGTTTGACAGCAGTACTGATCAAATTCAAATCGATGATGCTAGTGCAGGGCCGCTCTTGCATTCTGGTTGCGTCTTCCCCGGAAATTCTATGTCGCGTTGATAAAAAGCGCGAGGTGACAAACCGTCCTCTGGCGGGAACTCGGAAACGAGGTAGCACAGACGAGGAGGACCTAGAGTTGGAGAAAGATCTTCTGAACGATTCTAAGGAGTGTGCTGAGCACATCATGCTGGTTGACTTAGGACGAAATGATGTCGGACGTGTGGCTGAGGCAGGATCAGTTCGTGTGGAGAGGCTCATGGAAATAGAGCGGTACAGCCATGTCATGCACATCTCATCCACTGTCAAAGGTGTGTTTTGTCATGAATGCGAGGGTTGAAAGTGTTCGCAATATCATCACGTTGAGCTCTACGTCATCGAATTTTGTTTTGGTTTTTCGAGTTGCGGAATTATTGCAGGGGAGTTGAAGAAAGAATTAGATGCATGGGACGCACTTCGGGCGACGCTACCAGTTGGAACCATATCTGGAGCACCTAAAGTTCGCGCAATGCAAATTATTGACGAGTTAGAGGTGAATCGTAGGGGTCCGTACGGAGGTGGCTTTGGCCATGTATCCTTCACAGGATCCATGGACATGGCCTTGGCACTTCGCACCATGGTTATACCATCCGATGCTAAGGAGTCAATCTTCCACTACAAGAACAGGTTTAAGGCGAACGACAACGAGGGAGGTACCAAAAGACGTTGGGATATACATATTCAAGCAGGTGCAGGATTAGTAGCAGACAGTGATCCCGAGTCAGAATATCTTGAAACTGTGAACAAGTCGAATGCAATGAATAGAGCTGTAGACCTTGCCGAACACGTTTTCACGCAGCAAGAGTAATGTTACATATCATATTCCTCATGTATTCAAGGACAGACTCAATGGGAACAAACCAGTTTCCTACATCAGAACAGGCCTGAAATTTTTCGGATTCCGACAGCTTGCATCCTCGTCTGTTGACTGCAATGACTTCTGTTTGTGCCTTTGAGCTCATTAAATGAATAAGCGAGCTTGATTATCCACTAAAGTTTGGGTGGCGTCTTCTCATACCGCCAGAATCCCCTGATGGTATCCGTGATACCAGGCCCCATCAAGTTCAGCTTGAGCAGCCCAAGCACAGTCACTCCCGTTGCCCCCATCAGCCCATATCTGGCTGGCACTGTACAGAAGTGAGGACACAAGTGAGGACACTACAGTGAAATTAAACTACGTTGATACAGAGGGAGCATACTTCGCCAGGCGTAGGGAATGTAATCCGAGACAACTGCGTTAAGTGCGACGTGAGAATGGAAAGGGAGAATGACTCCGAGTCCCAGGTCGCAAATCTTGGTCATGACAGATCCCTGTACACGTTAATATTTCTTGTGGCGGGTTACACCCTAGTTGAATGTCAACACTATAGAGTACACGACTAATGGATCAAAATTACGTTTCGGACACGCTGATGTTGCAAAATGTACACACCTCTCCAGACATGAACGATACTGGTATGAGTCCTGCATTCGACGGAGTTCGATTTTCACTTGTAGCACGGGCGTTCAAAGGAGAGGCACAATTCCAAGGGGTCTGATTATTGCAAGACTATGGAGCGCGCTAACATGAAGTGATCCACAGTACCTGCTAGTGCTATATGACTCTTTTCGTATAAGCCTTGAATTTCATGTCCGGCGGAGTCCGCTGCATTGCGAGCAAACTCAGTACATGTTCTGGAAAACACATACAATGCCTGAAGGGAGCACCTCAGGGAGCACCTTCAAGTAGCTTCTTAAACATATCTTTAGGCATCTCTTTCGGGACTTTCAGCCCGGATATACGGGGTATGTATTGTTGCATTGTAGTCTCGATTGACTGAAGAGGAGTGAATGAAATGAACGATGTCGCGAATGCTGAGACAGGACTCTACATCGCGCGGGTCCGACTGTCGGTTGCGCTAAACACTTTCTAGATATTGTGGCCGTAGAACCAATGTCACTGAATGCTTGCACTGTAATCCTAGCATGGCTAACTGTAATGGGAGAGTGACATTATTAGTTTCTTTCAAGAAAATATCTGCAAGCCCAAAACCTGAAGAAAATTCAGAGGGGTTTGAGCGAGTCAAGTCGTTTATCCACGTTCAATCCAATGCCCACACGATAGCTGCCACGTTGTTTAATTCGTTAGTTGACTTGTGGTCCTGTTGAGCGAACAGTGACGACCTTCGTGCGTCAGTCAACCATCGTGTTATTGACGAGCCATTCTTGCACTCAGAAAAGATGGTGTCTTTCGTACTATCGCAAAACAGGAATTGCAGAGGAGCCCTTTCTCGCGGTAGCTATGCTCAGCGTCCTGCTAAAGTTGGAAATGAAGTTGATTCACTGCGTATGACTGCAGTCTTGCCAACGCACATCTCTAGCATTGCGAGGTAAGCCAAATAATTTGTTTCATGAATGCGTTGCCACTGATTATATTCTCAGGATTATACTGCCTCTGTTTTGTACGAATTGCATCTGGCGACGCGTGGTTGACTAGGCGTGTACCACGGTACTTGTTGAATGCGCCAAAAACTGTCAACGCAATCAGCTTTGCAGTCCATAATTCATATTATTTTTTAACGGTAACTACTGCAATCATTGTGTCCGGGGTCTTGGCACCTCGTTGAACACGTGATAGTCTGTATCTTGCTCAACAATCGCATCGCCTCTATTCTAATCTTTTGGGGTGAGATGATGGGTCTATTCTGACGCGGTTGACTTTCATATATTCATTTGCTTGGTTATCTTCCTCTTGGACGGTCCAACGTATGTTGGAGTACTGAACACACGATGTGCAGCCGGCCGTGACGCTCTTGAACCTACGCATACATTACACTCACCAGCTACCAATACCTACCCAGAGCTTACGCAAAAGTTGGGTGGATCAAACTTAATTCTGCAAATCGTGAAATGCTTGCACCCTCTATGCAGGGGAGTGTCAAGGTCAAAGAGCACGGTCGCTATGGCAGCATCTCTTAACGGGTCGTTTGACTACGATCTCATCATTATCGGCTGCGGTGTTGGTGGTCATGGTGCAGCATTGCACGCAGTCGAGCAGGGTATGAAGGTTGCAGTCATCGAGGGGCATGATGTGGGTGGTACTTGTGTGAACCGTGGCTGTGTTCCCTCTAAGGCGCTTCTCGCAGCCAGTGGTCGTGTTCGTGATTTAAAAAATGAAATGCACCTCAAATCTCTCGGGATCCAGGCGCGTTTCGAGCTTTTTCGCATTCGAAGTTTGATTTTTTGAATTCGAGTACAATGCTTCGCGTAGTACGAAGCGTGTACCGGTCTTGCAGGTAGGGGCAGTGTCATTCGATCGACAAGGGATCGCTGATCATGCTAAGGATTTGGTTTCTACCATTGCTGGTAACCTGGGCCGCTCCCTTGAGGCCTTGGGTGTGGATATTCTACTCGGAGCTGGCAAGTTTGTTGATACACATACAGTCGAATATCGCAAGCCAGGACGTGTAGATGTGGGGGGAGTCATTACAGGCAAGAACATCATGATTGCCACTGGGTCTGTACCTTTTGTACCTCCTGGTATTCCAATTGACGGTAAAACCGTTTTTACAAGTGACCATGCACTGAAGTTAGAGTGGCTCCCAGACTGGATTGCAATTATTGGCTCTGGGTACATTGGCCTTGAGTTCTCGGATGTTTACACTGCTCTGGGCTCTGAAGTCACGTTTGTTGAGGCTATGCCCAACATCATGCCTGGATTTGATTCAGAGATTGCAAAAATGGTACGAGCCGCACCAGTTTTGTTGGCCTTATTATATAATTATAATATTCAACTTCGCTGTTGAATGCTTGAAAGAAAATAATTGCCAATGAGTCGAATCAAAGCTAAGAGTGTGGTTGACGTAGCACCAATGAAGTTACACTCTTCTTTGTGGTGAAGTAACAAATGCACTATTGCTTGCCAAGTGTGCACTCTAATGGACAATGAGGCAATGAACATAGACTTAATATTTAATTTAATATCTAATATTTAAGCATGTGCATTAAACCCTACAAATGTCATCAAATCAGCAGCTTTTTCTTCCAAGATTCTATAACAGCATTCAGGATCTGGTGGTTTGAATTGAATTAAGCCAAAACTGCAAGTATACACACCCCTACTCAGTGTTTTTCGGGAGACTTAAAAGCTAAGGCAGATGCAGAGCATCCGTTACTGCTTAACCTCAACTCTGCAGTTGATTGGTAATGCTGCAACTGTTGTCTGCAACGCCTAATGCAACCTTCCAATCTGTTAGTCCTGTCTAATAATTTGCTCTTTTGTTTCTTGTGCAGCATGTGAGTTACAGTGAGTCTGACTAGTCTTGTTATAACTAGTCAGAATATCATAAAATTATAATGCAGCAGTGACCATGTTAATCTGATTATATCAAACTTCTCCGTCCAGTTAGTGGACTGAATACTGTCATAAAAGGATAAGCAGATAGCCCAAGAGAGCAGAATACTTCAGCAGTACCTGTCTATCCTTGTGGCAATCCTTCATATGTCTGAGTGACTCACAAAGGAAGCCGACGTACTCAGACCTATGGTTAGGTGTAGCCAGAATTATGGCAGCTAGGCCCCCCCGTAACCACTTGTGCAGACCCTGAGGATGTGCCCTCGAAAACTCAACATCTATTCGTTCATAATTCACGTTTTTATGTGTAATGCCTACAAATGTTGTTCATTTCACACATCAGTGTACAGGACATAGCAAACCACGTGAAGACTGTGCGTGCAGCATCAGATGCGCATAGTTTTTCATGTGTGGTCTCAATCTACTCCCATGCTTTTATCCTCTGGTCTGTAGAACTGAAACAGCCTCTCATTTGACATCACGAGTTTCAGTAATAGCAAGTGCTACAGCACAGTGTTGAAGAATCTCTCAAAATCATGCTGATGCTTGCTGCAGGCTAAGCGTACTCTCATTGACCCTCGCCCAATTGACTTCCACACAAACGTGCTTGCATCCAAGGTCACACCAGGAGTGCCTGGGGTTCAGCCCTGCCTAGTAGAGCTGACTGACTTCCATACCAAGGAGGTTGTTGATACTCTAGAAGTGGATGCAGTGCTAGTGGCGACTGGCCGTGCTCCTTACACCAATGGGCTTGGGCTAGACAAGATTGCTGTCAACACTGACCGTCGCGGATTTGTACCTGTAAACGAGAAAATGGAGGTAAGATCCCTAAGCCAGTTGTCATAGCCACTGGTGTTCCTGAACATCCTCATCTATCCGGATACATAGGTAGATGATTGAGTTTGAATGGTCCATAATTCTATTTAAGCTATAACAAAATAAGAGTTGAATTGCAGTGTCTATATGCGGTTTATGAGTCTCACTAGTAATACTCAGGTAGTCAGGATAAACGAGGATACCCAATGTTTATTGAAGAAATCATCACCATATCATTATATTGTTTTAGTATCTCGTTAAAACAATCACTGCATTACTAATTGCAGACATTAGGAGTTCATTAAGTTACCCCAAGGCAGGGATGAACCTGTCTAGATGAAGGCTCATTTACAAGTTGGTACATTCCGATTTTGTCGGGCAACGTGTCTAGTAGCTCTCTATATTGGTTCCTGCCTGGCATGAATACATGTTTCTGTCACCCCACAACTTAACAAGTCTTATTCCTTCAAGCATGCACGTAAAATGCAGCTGTTCTCGGCCTACTTTTCATTTAAGGTGTTATCATAGCTCTGTACCAAGTGATTTGTGTCTTGTGCAATGCTATCTCTGGTGTAAGCCTGGTTAATTTGCAAGGTACTTGTCAAAGCACAATGTAATGCATCCAATTTCATTTTTATTTGTCATGCACAGTTCACCTGTTCATTTGTACAGGAGAGTCTCTTATAAAGCTACTTTGCATGCTACATACTAAATTGCAAGCCTATCAAGGATTGCTGCTCTACCAAAGCCCGAGTTAGTCACTACGATTATTTTGTCGTTTGTATTTTGTAGGTATTTCAGTATGTGGCGAATTTTTGGTGCGTGAAGGGTTCCTGCCTTGGGCATTGATGTTAGCATGAAGTGTTGTGATGAGGTCGCTGTGAATACTGGCCTGCTTGTGCCTGACTGCGAGTAACAAGTGTTGCTGGCCCTTGTTTAAGTTCTTTCATGAGATTTGATTTGAGTACGAGAGCTTTTGGAACTGCAGGCACTCGCATGTTTGCATTTTCAGTCTTTCGTTGACAGGTGATGGTTTAGATAGAAATGGAACTTTTTCCATTGCATTCGCCACATTTTTTGCAAGAACTTTGTAATTTGTGATTTTCAACTTTTCCACATTTGTTGACTCTAAGATTATAATTATGTTTTTTCAGTAGGACAGATCCGACAAACTATTTTGTAGTTTGTTGTGTTCCCCCTCCAGCAAACTCTGCAGAATAGTTTGTGAGCAGTAGGAAAAAGAAAAACAAAAAGCTCTTGTACAATCTTATTCAATTCTTGTTATTTGTGACAGTTGCATTAAGTTGGTCTCTGATGAAGATTCACATGTCCTTTGGCACAGGTTCTCGATACAAATGGTGAAGTAGTGGATTCAGTATATTGCATTGGTGATGCCAATGGAAAGTACATGCTGGCACATGCAGCTTCTGCTCAGGGTATATCAGCAGTGGAGAACATGCTGGGGCGACCCAATGTTCTGAATCATAACAGTGTGCCTGCAGCATGCTTCACACACCCAGAAGTATCATTTGTGGGTGTTACTGAAGACAAGGCTCGGGAAGACGCTGAGGCAGGTGGCTACGAGGTGTGGCATCACGTTTCTTTTTACTTCATCTAGAGACACTCAGCTTTACGTCCAAACTTTGTGCTTTGTCTGGGAGCATAACTTCTGAAATGGGGACGCTTGTGTAGATTGCTGTCTCAAAGACCTCATTCAAGGCCAACTCTAAGGCATTGGCTGAGAAGGAGGCCGATGGCATGGCCAAGATGATATACAGGAAAGATACAGGGGAAATTCTGGGAGTACATATCTTCGGATTACATGCAGCAGATCTCATCCATGAGGCATCAAATGCCATTGCCCTAGGCCAGACTGTTCAAGACATTAGGTTTACAGTGCATGCTCACCCGACTCTCTCAGAGACTATGCAAGAAATGATTCTTGCTGCCAAGGTTGATGCGCCTGCAAATGTAGTTGTCGAAGAGCCAGTTGTCACCTAACTTGTGCGTGACGAAGGTTTACTTCTGAATATTTACTGTTCGAGATAACAATATCATCAATATTCGTTGAACGGCAGTAATAAGGGGCAGTATTCATGACTAGAGCAAGTTAATTCAATGCATGCCTGGTTGCCCCATTGTTCGAAACCTTCATGTTCAGTAAGAAGGTAGCGTGGTTTTGAAATGTAATCGTACGAGTTCACAGTATAAACTCTGATTCGAGCCTTGAGTTACTGTTCGTGTTGAAATCTCGTTACCGATGGCTGGCAGGCGCTCAGATCTTTTTGGATACTTCCATTTTTTATTCAATGACCTAATCTAATCCTCGTATATTGCTGCTTGTATCACGAGATGAAAGTTGTTTTCTGCTAATCAGGCAGCGCTTGATCTCTAGCTCTATTTGGAATTCGCCTTGAGGCACATGTATACTTGCTGGTGTGGACGGATTTCCATAAACACGGGTTTGAATTTGTGACTAGAACAAGAACGAGTCAAGTAAGCTCTTCATGCAACACACGTTCTGAACTTCGCCTTTTTAACTGTTACTCGCACTAAAAGAAAAAATGCAATAATTTTTCATACCTGTACTCTACAGAGCCCCTGGCTGACTCGAAACCGAATTCGACGATGGGACATAAACTGACCAGCATGCTGTTGCCCCCAAACCTATACTGGTACATGGAGAAGCATCATTAAGTAAATTTGGTCTTGTGTTCATAGCAAGCTTTTCTCAAAGGTCAGGTGCCATCACTCTTGTGCTCCAGTTATTGTTACAGCACCTTTCTTCCGCATCCTTGTCGATGTTAATTAGAAGGTCAGTTGTATCGGAAAGCAGTTTTCGGTTCGGGTACCACGGCTAACAAAGACACCGGGTGAAATGGTTGCAACCGCCGACGTGGTCTTTGCTCAACAGCTCAGCGCGTAAATATATACATACATATATCCGTTAAATCGTTTTAACGCTGTGGAAGACACCATGAAGGTTCCAGAAGAAGAGGATGGTGCAGAAGAGGGAGGACTGAACGAAAAGCGCTTGGACAAACAAGCGAACGGTGGAACCAAGCCTGAGACAGGTAAACCAAAAGCCTCAAGCTCTGTCAAGCATCCAGACCGCCGAAATGAAACTAAAACTGATCATCATTTTGAACCTGAGAAGGATTCAAGGCATAGAGATGAAGGAGAACGCTATAGACACGATGATAACCGAGAACCGAAGCGAAGGCGCGGTGATGATGGGAAGAGCATCAGGGACAGTAGACACGATGACGACCGTCGAGATGGTGGGCGAGAGAAAGATCGGGAAAGCTCACGGCGTGATAGAGATAGGGATCGGGAAAGGGACCGAGATAGGGAAAGGGAGAAAGATCGAGACAGGCAACGTGATAAAGACCGTGAAAGAACTCGTACACACGATAGAGATGGCCACCGTAGAGGTGAACGGGATCGAGATCGTGAGCGCGAGCGTTACAGAGATCGCGACAAAGGCCGTTCCTCTGGCCATCGAGAACCAGAGCGCCATGAGCGTGGGGGACACCGTCACAAGGGCCCCACAGATTCTAGAGGCGCCGCGCCCGAAGCTCGTGAGGCTACCCAGGGTATCCAGAAGCCAGATACCAATAATCACCGCGCGTCGGTACACAGCGAAGTTGCTGATGTGAAGAGTACCGAGGGTAACGGTACAGAACTGGAAGCGAAGAAGGAAATAAAACCAGAGAAGGCACAGGCACCAAAGTCCTTGGAAGAAGTACTATTGCGTCACAAAGAGCTTGAGGAGGAAGCTGCAAAACCAAAATTCTTGTCAAGAAAGGACAGGGAGAAGTTGGCTTTGGAGAGGTACTTTTCAATGTCGAATGCCATGTAGCTGTACTCAGGTTGTTTGCCCATTTTTGGATCTGTGTCAGTAGTAGAGCTCTTTAGTTGGAATTTGTTGAGGCAAAAACTGTTGCAGGAACAAGCAGCGTGCAGATACAGTTAGAAGGCAAGCAAATGCTGTTCGAATGTCAGCTGGTGTTGCTACAGACGTCCCAAAAGCCAGCACTGAGCAACTTTCGGTCAAAGAGCAAAAAGAGAGGGAGAAGGAGCGCGCACTAATTCAGCAGCAGTACCTTGGGACTCAGCGCCAGAAACGGCGCATTGCAAAAGCGTCAGACAAGTTTCGGTATGCGCTGACTGTTTTGTAAACACTTGTGAACTTGTGGAAGTGCTACTGCTTACTCAGAGCGCTTGCTATGTATGAAATTGCTTTATGGAATGTGACATGCAGGTTTAATTTTGACTGGGACGCGTCTGAGGACACCTATGAGGAGCGACTTCACGAGGGGGGTGTGCTGTTTGGCCGTGGTAACATAGCTGGAATTGATATGCGGGTGCAACGTGAAGCTGCTGCACTCAAAGAGCAGCGTCTTCTCCAGGACATGCGCAGAGCTCGTGGAGACCGAACCACTGCTGCTCATGTCCAAGCTGACATTGCTCGTGCAACGCGTGCATCACGAGTAGATGATGATCCGGTGAGAATTTTATTCCGGCAATTGAAATTTTTATAATGTTTTCAAAATTCAGTCTGGGGATTTGTTTGTGTACCCTGAGCATTGTCGCCAGCTGGGACAATCTGCTTGCCCTGACAATGTACACCTAGGCCTCAATCATTCCTCGCTACAGCACTACCTCGGAAACACGAACAACGCATCGCATTTAGCTCCCATCCGCATGCTGGCAGCATGCCTCATTGCACGGATGCTTCGTAATAACACAAAGTTTTTGCAAAGTTCTTCGACTTTCTATTGTTATTCAGAGTCCTAGCTGTAGATGGCTGGTTAATTCTTGCTTGAATATTTTCCACTTTTATGCTTGATTGGTACATGAAAAACAGCTTTCTTGTTGCCAAGGCCCAGGACAGCATTTTTTTGAAGTCAATTACAGTTCAATGAGTACCCTGCTCTGCCAATCATCTAGCTTTGATTTCCTGAGCTTCACCACTTACACTGCGGTCAGCCTGATTTATTCTGTATACTATCCTGTCTTATGACGAAATATGAAGAATCTTGACGAGATACAGCAGTGTGCCAAGAGTCTGAAACTTGTGTGGGCCCCTGCAAGGGTTGGGGTACGACCAGTCTTGCGGCCCATATCAGAGTACTTGTAGGTTCTTGAGCATGAGAAAATCGCGAAAGTTGGTACTTAGTTCCATGTATTTTTCACTTTGACGGTGGTGTTTGTTTGTGAGGGTGACGTGAACACTACAAGCACTGCTGATGATCTCACCGTAGGCCATGGCTTGCATGTTGCAGGTGCTCAAGGGTGCACATTGGAGCGAAAAGCAGAGAGAAGAGATGACAGCCCGTGATTGGCGCATCTTCAGAGAGGATCATAGGATCTCCTACAAGAATGCTGGACAACATGCACCAATGCCCTTCCGTAGCTGGGATGAAATGCCCCTCCCCCAGGTGCTGCGAGATGCTATCAATGATTTAAAATATACGACCCCCTCGCCCATTCAGATGGCAAGTACTCCGTTTGGAATGAGGCAGCGAGATGTCATTGGGCTCGCGGAAACTGGCAGTGGCAAAACAGCTGCGTTTGTGCTGCCAATGCTCAAGTACATCATGAATCAGCCGAAAATGACTGAAGCACTGGCAGCAGAGGGACCTTACGCCCTTGTTCTCGCCCCCACCCGCGAGCTTGCTCAGCAGATCGAGGAAGAAATCATCAATCTGGCAAAGTACACAGGTATGCACGTCTTGCTTTCATCTGTGATGCTTAGAATGGGTACTACAAATTGGACCTCCCATGGCCTTCTTTTGTTGACTCCAGGTGTCTTGCAATTCACAAAGCTGAACACTTATTTTATACATTCGAGTGACTCATCGTTAGCTGCACATGGTGTGCGTGATGAAATCCGCTTGTGTATTTATCCCGTGAAATTTCACAGCCACAGTGAATAAGTTGAATAAGATCTGTTGAACATTCTCTTGCATAAATTTCGGTTGGTGGTATCTCAGGCGGCCCCAGGTGCTGGTGGGGGTGATTATCAGGGACAATGTGCATGACAGCACGCCTGGAAGGAAGGCATTACCCTTTCGAATTGTATAGATTTATTGAAATTAATATAGTTTTCAAAAACTGAATTTTGAGACTCTGAGTCAACGCCCACAGCTGTGACATCTTCGTCTGGCTGTCTTTGATCTATAATGCACCTGAATGGCACTCGTACTGCTTGAATTTTATGTTCTAGTTCAAGTTTTGTTTATAACGGTGCATTCTGACATGGTGATGATACCTGTTAAGTCAACACCTGCCGTAGCGTGTCCCTGAAATTCGGCCCTCTTCCTGTAGCTGAGGCCCATTCGCTGCCATTTTCTCAACTACTTGACTGTCAAAACACCTCTTTGTCTATTCTTGGTAACCGTGTGATGGTTGGGCTGTCTAGCAGACGATTGATATGCACAAGTGTTGAAGGCTCCGTCCATAGAAACTGGATCATTCCCACAAGATGGGATACCTAAGCCATCAGAAGATACAGTCAGTGTGATAGCTGGAAAATAAATGTACGTATGGAAATTGGGATTCCACCATGTTATACATTG
>JAULKQ010001374.1:0-17424 GCA_032356285.1 Smithsoniella earleae
GTCGGTCTTTCTACGTCATAATCGGGGCGGAATTTCTGGCACGGGAGTGAAACCCCCACCCCAGAGTTTTGACCGTCCAGCCCCTGAGGCATACACACCCGTCGTTTAGCTGAGTTCTATAAACGTTTTGGAAGCTTCATCTAGTTTGAACTGCCCACTTTAGCCTCTTCCTTGATAATACATTTGCCTACTCACAGACGTAGTATTACTATGCTTGTTATTATTGTCTGTCGCTGTAATCATCACTTTAGGTCGTACCCCAAACTACCCCAAAATTTTTAGCGTTCTGCTGCTAAGTTATCGAGTTCGCTGCATCTCAGATTCTGCAGTTGACAATGCTTCTGGCCGAGTCATGACGTTGGGTGCGCCTACCGGCAGAACGTTGAAAGAGCGAGTTATGCAGATGTCGGTTCTGAAGCATGGTGAATTTCGATTGAGCAACACTTACATACTTTCATCGCTGCTAATTCGTGCTATTGAAGAAGCTTGTCAGCCCAGCTTGTGTTAAATAATCTGATTCCCGCATGCGTCTTGAATCCGTAAACAAACAGCGCTTCTTGCAGCTGTGGATACTTTCCTAGGCGATGGCGCTTGAGGCCATCACCTTCCTCCGAATTCTCTGAGCTTGCTTTCTGAACGTTTTGGCGGTTCGACTGTGCGCAACGACCTGCCCCTAGAATCGTTCACATGTTTAGCTACCTCTGTTGCAAGTCCATCAGTAGTCGATGTTTCACATCCTTTTGCTAAATCTAGATGCCATAGTTTCTCGGACAGTTTGAAAGTGTAGGTATGCTGCCTTTTGTTGTTAGTCGGGGCCGTTTCCGAAGCGCTTGAAGATCAGAAAATGAGCAACCGTGCGGGGAGAAGACGTACTTAAGTTGTTCTGGGCAAGTCTAATGGCTCTGCGACATTAAGCTGTGTTCCTCATGCTCTTCCCCAGAGCAATGTGCTTACGACAGTAACACTGACTGCTTGACCGCGCCAAGCTATAGCGCTACCAGTTATCGCGAAACTGAGGTATCGTAAACTGACTGTACTTACTCAGCAGTCTTGGGGCCTTCACACCACTGAAATCAGTGATAAGCAACTGTATAGGTCATTTTGGTTACGCATTGGAACAGAGTAAGGGAAGGGAGGACACTGAGGGGAGGGAACGAACCCCCGGCAAAATCAGAATTCGCTTCTTCTTAACCTTGTAGTTGCTGAGACTATTCAAGACGAGTAGATGCACCTGGGTGGGGAATCCCATACTTCGGCTTGCCAGGCGCAGTATTAGATACGTAGTATTGTAGCTGTTAAAAGAAACAATCGGTCGGCAAGCGCCTGATGGTTGGACAAGACTGGATGATAGCCACCTACGACGCATTGCGTTGGGAAAACCAAGAATACTGGCCCATCATGATGGCTGAGGTCCACTTTCATGTTGGGTATTCCACAATACTGAACTAGAACAGTGGCACTTTGTGGTCAAACTGTGTTGGTGGCCTGTGTAGGACAAGCACAGTTCGAAAAAACACCAATGGAAAACTCTGGACAATCGGGCTCGTCAACCTCACTATTCTGTTCACAAGTCCAGCCATTACTTAATCACGTGTAACCCATTTTATGCCCTCGTGTTGCAACGACAAGCTGTGATATGATCTCCATGATGAGAGAGAGTCAGAGTCAACAGGACTGCCCTTAGCATCACCCTGATTATTCCAGCGACCTCGAAAATGTGACACAAATGTATAGTGCATGTTCTGATATCATCAGTGTCACCAGAAACCTTTGGTAGGCCTGGATCACCAGCTATGCGACAAGTAGGGGGATCGGCAGATGTAGCAGCAACTGCAGGAAAGTTCAAAAGGAGTTCCTAGCAATTGCACACAGAGAACTAGCTACAGCACTAGCATGAGGTAACCAGGCGTTCGTGGTGGCTCTCTGTGCACATCAGAACCTGAGAAGCTACTCCCCAAGCAGGAGCTCAAATCCCCTACCAACAAGACTAGCTACAAGAGCACATGTCTGTACATGTGTCGACATACCATTAACTCAAGCTCTATGAGATGAGTTACATGTAACCTCTTCCCTCCCTGTCCAAGTCTCTACCTGCCTACCTGCCTGTCGATGTGACATAAAATACCATCAGTACAAACAATGGCTCTAGATTCACCATTTGACTGTGTTGCAATACCTATGCAGGGAATAATGTTTTACAGTCAAGACTATTCTTCAAGCAACCTGAGATGTATCTGCGGCTGAGCGATGCATTTCAGACCAGGAATGAGTCAGCTGTGTCTCATTTTCATGGCTGAGGTGGCTTTGGGTTGCTCAGGCTTCACTCATGAGAACGGGCAGCCCTCGTGGATGCTATGTTATGTGCATGCACTAACAAGGTAGAGTGAGCTGATCTTAACATGAAGCATGCGCAGCATAGGCCTCTCTCACAAGATGACAACTGTACCCTATAGCAGTGCCACTTCACTGAGAGAATCCTGCTTTCCAATCTCAGATGTGCACGGGTACTTGGATGAATTTGCATACGTACAGGCAAATCCTGCCACTTTGGTTGTACAAGAGTACAAAGAGTTTTGATCCATCACCAGTGATGGCTAAGCCTGTCTCTCTGCTACACGATTGGTCTTTGGAGGCAATCAGAAGAAAAAGCGATCAGCAGCCACCAAGCAATTATATCGAGAAGTAGTTGCTGCATACCATGGTGTAGTCAGTGTCAGAGTGATCAGGGTACACTGTGGACACTTGACACTTTGGACTGATCTGTAGGCGTATGAATTAGAACCAGAGACAAATATCAACTTATCTGCACAGTAAAATTCATGTTCAAGGTGATGGCATTCAAGTGTCAACTGTCTTTGTAATGGTTAGGGTATTAAGTACAGCTACGAGTATGTAACGTGTGTGTATGTATGGGGCAAAGTCACTGCCTTAGCACAGGGTATAGAAATAACTAGACTCGGTAGCAGAGAAAGGCATTGATCTGGAAAGATCTAGAAAGCGCTGTGATAAGAATGGTGGTGAGGAGTAAAAACTTGTCCATTTCTGTACTGAGATGTGCGGCTGATTGGGTGAAAATTTACCTTCTCATCAGAAACAGTGGCATTAGCAAGGTTATGTGCACGGAAATTGGTGTTTCGGTTTGTTTTTTTCCAAAAGTAATGTGCATTGGTAGAGCAAAGTGGTTTATCCATGGAGGAATTCTTCAGTGTGCTGGAGAACTGCATTTTTCAATCAGTACGCTATGGGCTGGCCCATAGAGTACACAGGTTGCCCAGTCCTGAACACAGTTGTGTGTAGCCTGGATGAGCACCTCAAATCGAGTATGATTTCATCTGGAACCCTTGTCCAGTGATGACACAAGATCACCAATGCAGAATTACCAGAACAGAGTCTGAAAAGCATCAGAGCATCTGTCGTGAGCAGCTCACCATCCTCAGACGCAGGCACTTCTGGGGGTCCCCACAGGAACTTCTGTACAACTGGATTGTAGTTCGTTTGTACTGTCACGGAGGTGAAGGCCACTGATTTCATCACTTGAGCACATTTTTCTCCATTACGCATTCAACATTCGGTTGACATCCGCATTGTTTGTACAATGTACTCAAAGCTACCGCACGCAAGCCAGAGTCGCCCCGAAGAGTTGGAGACTTCGTCATTTTGTTGACACAACAGAAGTTGTTGTATCTCGCCTGTGTATGTATAGGCCAACGCCGTGGTACCGCAGGACGAAACACATTCTAGATGTCATGGTCATGTTCAGCGGACGAGAAGGTTCCGTACTTGAAGGGGCAGCATTCCCCAACAGCTTCATATTATTCGTAGCAAACTTCCTGATCTTTTCAAAACCATAGTATGCGAGGATTGAAAAAAAGTTTCCGCTTAATCTGCTTTCCGGTACGATAGATGTGCGGTTCCAAGATGCTCCCAGCTGACGGTCTGTTGACCTCACGTTCGGAGCGAAAATTATGGCAAGGGTACGAGCCCCACGCCAGAGTACTTGGTCTCCTAAGCCCCCTTCATTTTCTCTGGCTATGTCCTAGACCTGTTCGAATGAAGAGAATCTCTCGTTCTACTTTTCGTGTGTTTTGTTTGCGTGACCGCAGCATTGCGTATCTCCTAACCGGACGCAGCAACGATGACGAGTACGATAGATAGTCGCCGTGCGTGTGCGTTACTCCGTCCCTGTACATGCGACTCGAACGCTATTCTGCCGAGCAAATCATCGCGGACCAACATCTGTACAACATAATCAACACGGATTCGGCGCTTTTGTGGCAGTGTTGAAGCCACCATGGCGTCTTTTCTGTGGTGGTAATACTGCTTCGGGATTTGGGTTAATACAGATCAGCGGCTGGCATCTCTGTTTCGTCCAACGGTTGAAGTTGTCCTGGGTTTCGTTGCTTCAGATGCAAATACTCTTTATCACAGACGATGCTGGTAATCGTTCAAAGTGGGGCCCGGTTTGGCCGCTCTATGCTCAGGCAGAACGTTACCAGGGCCCCCCGCCTCACTTCAGTCAGCCAGTAGCTATTCGGGCTATTCGACGTGCGTCACAGGGAGAGGGGGGAGCAAAGGGGCTCGGAGCAAAGCCTTGCAAGGCGGCTGCAGCCCCGTTATTCTCACAGCGACAGACAACGAGTGCAAGGAAACTACCATACATGTTAATGTGGCTTGCGACTTCCAGAGTTAACTTAAGGCTCCTTTAGCTCCCCGCGCGTTAGAAGAATAATCTGACCAGGTTTGTTGCGCCGTTTTGCCTCACGAAGTATCGCGTGCATCGCAGCTACCTTAGAATTGCTGTACTTGTAACCATGAATCAGTATGCTATACTTTTCCGTGTACTTTCTTGTCTTGCATGTTGAACGGAAAGACGGTTCGTCGCTGTTGTTTTAATACCGCGGCCACGCGAGTCCCTGGCCGTGGCCGCTGCGACTGAATGCCGGTATCAACGGTGAGAATGCGATCGGAAATTTGTCGGCGTTCTGAAGAGACCACTCTCAGACACTCGCAGCGATGGTAGGCCCAATTCTACAGCTCTGGAACCGATAAACTTTTTGAAAGTACATATTTTAAATGGCAAAGCGCCTTTACTTATATGTGTGGCATGAGCACAAAGCACCGTACGGTAGCCGCGGTCCGGGAACCGAGCGCCGCCCGGACTTTTTTTTTCGCACACAACGTGCGCAGGAGAACGTGTTAACCATAACTGCATACACGCATATAGTATGTATGTACCATAACCCCGGTTTTAAGTTTCATTACAACAGGTCGGCTGTGGGGCGTCAACCCAGCTCTTGACTGAGACGCCTCGCGAGGCCTCGTGCAAGCTCTTGAGATGACAGTTCTGGAGGCGGTTAACTGCCATACGAGAATAGAATGCATCCTTTAGGCACACCCCCAACCCATCATTGCATTCTATTTTCATCTGACAATGAGCGATCGCTTAAAATGTTGGCGCGACTATCCAATCCACAAATACGCCTCAGATACCACCGTTCCTCTGAGAAACAACAGGAAAGAGCTGCTCTTCCAGCAGTGGCGCGGCTGTGCCCCCAGCGTAGGCGGTGAGCAAGATTCGCCTCGTACCCGTTTTGTCCCTCGTTGAACTCGTGGAAGCATGCGCCCATAATGCAACACCCCCTCCATCCTCGTAGAAGGCAGCATAACCATAATTTTACTAGCACTTGTATCAAAAGTTGAGATCTCCTTGTGCAAAATAGACAGGGTGAAATGATCCTTCTAGTCAAAAAGTACAGCGATAGTACATGTACTTGTATGCGACGTATCTGAGCCCGCGGGTGGTGCAAAGTTTGCATCCACACACGTAGAAAACGCCAGCTTAGACTACACTGGCTAAAGATGTCAGTATTCGGGGCTAATCAGTGAGAGATTGTGGTGTTCCCTTCAACGGAATAGTATATATTCAACCTCTTCAACTCCTGATATCGTACAATTACAACATGCACGCAACTGTTTTAGTTACAGGCATCCCATCCCATCCTAAATCCGTAAATTCTCAGTATTTCATCTGCGTGGGATACACCAACAAGGTGTGGGAGAAGCACCCACAGTACCCGTTCAGCTTGGGGTCTTTGAAGCTAGGTATACAGCCTATTGAATCTACGATGGCGATACTTATGAATTAAGAACGGCCCGTACCCTTAGAATCGGTGCGCCAGGCACAGTCAAAAGCCAGTTTGTTGGAGCACATAGAAAGTCCACTAACAAACTTAAGGGTCCATCATTTCTGAAAACGGTAAGTATATTCACATGGCGAGGAGGTGGAACTGAAGTTACTGCTACGTTCAAGATCCTGACAGGCATGATTGCAAATTCTATGTTAGTGCCATCATGAATATGCTGAGTAAATGTGCACAAGGTGGTATCAAAGCCAATGTTTGCAATGATACTTGGAATATCAACAGAACTATAAGCATGCGGAATTTCTGCTCTACAAAAGAGAGATGACACAGGTGCAAAACGTAAGTAGATGAAAGGTCTTGCAAGGTGCACCGGAAACTTCCATGCCTTCACTCTGAGGCAACATAGAGGAGCAGCACCTGGGCACGGTATGCTTCAATTTCAGCTGCAGTAGCACTTAAAGATGCTTTTGTATTCTCCAGTTCACTCTGCAGCGCATTGCACTGATCATCAAGAGAGGCAACGACGTTGAAGTGCTCCTTCTCTTCACTTTTTAGCTTCGCTTCTGCTTTCTGTGCAAGGTCTAATTCATGCTCAAGCTGAGTAATAAGCTCTTGCTTGGAACACAGCTGCTCGTTAACCTTTACACCAGGCAAATAGTTTGATCATCCAGTCAAACTTTACATATATACAAAACTTCATGTGTGGTAGGTCCGTGCATAGAAGACAAAATCGAGGCTGCAATGTACCATAATGCGTTCACTCATTCAAGGTTCAGGGGCAGAGGACTTCAGGGTCATGATCCGTTGGTTGGTTGAAATCTAAAACAAGTTCGAGCTTTGTAGAAGCAAGCTTTGTTTGATGATTGAATGATTGTTTGACTGCCATATCAAGGGCTACCACTGACAGCACTCGCACAGACTGTAACATCAAGTGCTAGTCACATGTAGAGGTGAAATCAGCTTCACAGCTTGTGGTGAAAACGTGCTCTGCATTTGAATTCTTGAGTATTATGAATTTGTTGTTCAGCAAGTTGTTGTGGAACAGTGTTTGTTTCTTGTCCAGCTGTAAAAGAATAAGGACTGTAAAACTATGGTATCCCATTTCAAATGACCTTCACAGGCTAGGGCAAGTCATATCCCAAGGACTGCTTTAGATAGGGACACAATCATGGCATATGGATGCACCATGGAGCACACAAAGTCGCAGTCATTTTTTAATCCTTGCAAAAAAAGGATCCTTGATGCCAACCTCAGAGTTTAGAAAATATAAAGCACCCAAGCACTCAGCTAAGGAGTATTCGATTCAAAAGAGAACAATGCACTGAATAATGAGACAGCATGTATCTAGACAATTTTAGCTCACCGTACAAGTTTGCTACCTGCTCTGGTAGACAGATTCCTTTGTAACCCACTCTATTGTACATGGACTCAACAGCTCCCTTTACTCTAAAGCTAAAAAGGCTTTATCAACCGCGGCACAGTCACAATGAGTCCAAAGACGGGATCATAAAGGTTATCATATGGCGCATAATATTCACTATAAGTATTCAAAACAACCAGCCTTTATTTTCTTCACGAGCTTTGTGTTTGTCCAGGCACCTGTCAGAACGAATTACATCAGATGTGATCTTTTTTTGGGACACGATGCAAGATTTGGGGAGGCCATCTTTTGAATCGCCAGTAACTGAGTGTACAGATCACCATGGAAATACACTCGATAATGTAGGATTGTTGAAAGGAAGTAGCTTACTGTTCCTGAGCAACATTGAAACGAGAAACTGCACACCAAATCCAGCTGAGCTGTTGCTTCCTGAGCAGAAGTCTCCATTGAAATTGCAAGTGCAGATTTGTCAGATAAATCTTGAGCTAGGGACTCATTTAGAGCATGTAGCTCACAGGTTTGCTCTCGAGAAGCATCCAGGTTGCTCTGCAGTGACTCAACACAAGCTTCTAGCTCTGTTATTCGAGATGTGGCTTGCATCATTTCCTTCCTATGGATCTCTTCCTGCACATTGCTTTGCTCTTGCGGGCCGAGCATAACAATTGCTCTTTGAGAAGACCCCTAGATTCAAACATGGCTGAACGCTGTATGGCAAGGGCAAAATTGTCTGTGCAACGAAATGAAATCAAGGATCCAGAGAAAAGTATCGGTGGTCATTCAATGCAGTGCATTGATCTATAACTCCCTTGCATTCACTTGTGATCTCTAGTTCTTCCTCAATTCTCTCGATTACGATGTTGCATTTCTAGGGTGAGCTAGAGCAGCCAGCAAGCTACCTTAGCACTATGGTCGAGGGCAGCCTGCTGTTGTGCGGACTTAGCAGCAATTTGGAGAGAAGCTACTTGATCTTGCAGTGAAGCCAACTGCGAAGCAAGCTCTTGGTTTTCAGCTTGGAGCCCTGCTACAGACGCCTTGACTCGCTCTTCACGACCAACTGCCACTTTCAATTGCTCAACCTTTTCGTCTAGTGCACTGATTGCACTACAAGCTCTTTCCCGCTCAATGGCAAGATCTGCAGCAGCACTATCAGCCAGCATTTGTACCTTGTCCACCTCATCTTTTATAAGAGACGCCTGCAGAAAAGGATACAAGAGCACTCAGCATAGCAGACGTCCAATTTCAATACACTTAAATCACCGCAGTCTGGTCTTTCCTCCGATTCAAATCATCACACCACAACTGCATTCCTCATTTCAACGTACAATCCACCTAGACTACTGTGTGCGAACCTTAATTGGATTGTAGAGCATGTCCATTACGACTTACAATGATACATATTGTACATAACTATCCAGAATTACTCAGCTTGTACGCACAGGGGAAGCTTACACTATTAGACATGTTTCTATTCCTCTGTGATGGGAGCTTATGTCATTCTGGCATAAACAGCACTTGTTTCAAATCATAAAATATAGAGCAGCCCCTTACAAGCACTGCTGAAAGATCTCTCTCTGTACAGTCACCTAAATAGTGTAGGCAGCAACAAACTCAAACACTGGATTGCACTGGTCAGGTACAGCTTCCAGAGCTCTTTAAGTTAATCTCGAAGGTATCTCGTTTATAAAACTATCTGCTGCCAGGTTGGTGGCTAGAAAGCTCTCATAAGGGGCCATAAGGAAGTTCACCACGACAAGGTGTCATGATGCGGTGGCCATTCTTCACCACGAAAAAATTGCACACTGATTAGGGCCTAATAATTGTGAAAAATGCTCGCACACCACACGTATTCCCTAACCATAAAGCAGTGGACCGGTACATAAATCTATGATGTACTGGGATCCAAAGCCAATTAGTTGAAGGAGATGATCACTTTGCAAGGTTTTTGCTTTAAGGCACACATCAGAACTAAGCACTACCAAAAGCAACTGTCCAGCAATCACAAGCACACCTGCTTAATTCCATCTTGAATCCATGTGAGTGTCTCTTCTAATTGGAGAGCAACAGACACCATCCCTTCACTATTTGTTATGTTTACTGTACTGTTTAGCTTAGGTTTCGAGCTTTTGACTTTTTCAGTGGAGCCCAACAACTCAACCACCTCCACCAATGACAATACCTGCAATTCACATTTGTTATCTCGTTGTGGGGGGGAACCAGCAGTGACCAAAACCATAAAAATGCACAACACAGGGTACAAGGCAAGCTTTGTCTGCAATGTTACGAAGTCATGCTAGTGGAATGTTATCTGGGTTGAAACCAATTTATGATGTGATGGTAAATTTCATCCAGGCTCAGGAGGGCAGAGACAGCCAACTTGTGGCTCCAGCAGATCTACAATCGGGTTTGAAAAATGCTTGTATATCAAGATTAAAATGCGAAGCTCTGGGGAAAACAATCAGTGGCGGCAAACAGCACACTTGCTGTTGAAGTTTGGAAAGAGCCTGGTGGCCGTGTTGCAGCACTAGCTGTGCTTGCTGTGCAGATTCAAAAGCTTGTGAGCGGGCTTCAATAGCCTCTGAACGAACTTCTAGTAGCTCATGTAGTGGCACAAGGCCAGGGACATCACCGCTAATCTGGCAGGCGTCCACCTCCCTGCTACCTGATGAAGGCTTTAGTTGTGGGATACAGTACTTGTCATTGGAATCCCTCTGGGCATGGTCCAGCTGCCTCTGCAGGGTGTCAACCTCCGCTACAGCTTCAGAGCGATCTGCTTGAACATAAGCCAATTCATCCTCCAGTGCGCGCTCCCTCTCCTCAGCCAAGGCACGTGATGCAGCTAAATCCACCCGCTGCAACACAAGTCTAACCATCAACTACAGAAGTTTTGCTGGCGACAAGCTCCCTGTTATACAACGTGGATACAAAACAATGTTCTGGGCAGTCATACTATTAAATGCTGGCGATGATACTGTGAAATATACAAGTAGCCTGCAACAAGCTTCTCTTGTGCTAGATTACTGTTCAGTGTATCACCAATACGGAAAAGGAAAAGACTATTCAGGAAGAATTGTTGGGCACCTCAGCCATGACAGCTTGCAAGTCTTCCAACAGCTGTGAC
This sequence comes from Smithsoniella earleae, assembly GCA_032356285.1. Lineage (NCBI taxonomy): Eukaryota > Viridiplantae > Chlorophyta > Ulvophyceae > Smithsoniella > Smithsoniella earleae. The sequence continues at coordinate 10,643 of JAULKQ010001374.1, forward strand.
AGGAGGGCCTCCTCCCTAACACTTCCACCCCTTCTCCTGAGGGAATAGAGAAGTTCTTGATATTGATTGCAATCAACCTTTTTAGAGGACTGCTGAATGCTCCCATACTCTAGTGGGCTTCTATACTGACCTCTACTGCAATTCTCAACAACCCCATCCAAAATATAATTTGAGCCAGTCCACTCTTGTGCTTCAATGTTTGACTTGTACATGTTGGGAGAAGTTTTTGTGTGGTATTTTCTTTGAAAGGCACTTGTTGAGATACCTATTCCTCCTACAGACACACTGTCAGGTTCACCTGCCTTATTGTGATTGAGGGTTGGGGATGCGGCTGTGTTAGCACAGTGCAACCGCCAGTCATTTGACACAATGTTTACTCCATACGGAGCAGCATGGTGTCCATCCTGGGAAGAGGGAGTTGCTTCAAAGGCCTGCCTGTGCCTCAAGGCTGCATGAGAGTCTTGGGGAAGCATAGCCTGAGATTCTGTTGGAGTGCAGCTCTTGCTGTGCCCTCGGTGAAAAAGGACCACATCATTTCTGTGCATGGACTCCTTGGGCTCGCTAAAAGCTGTCCTCAAGCATGGCTCAAGGGGAGCACGTGCACACGGTGACCTGGCACGTCCATAATACAAACTATGGTGATTGGGGGAGCTCTTTTTCAGCATACTGCATGGAGAGTTACCACCATTGAGCATCTTGGCAGGCACAGGCCGCTGCTTCAGACTGCCACCATTCTTCTTGACACTCTGAAATTAACACCTTGAAATCGCAATTCTGTTGGATAAGCAGCCATGGAAAATCTCAGATTCAGCTCGTATCTTTGAGGCAAAAGCATTGACAACCGAGTCTTTTCTCAGCACAGTCCCTCAGACATGACACAACTCAATTTGCTTTCGCACAAGACAAGGTTTATTAGAGATAAATTAGAGGAGAGAATGTATTGCCAGTTTCATCACAACAGCCCCTGTTTTCAAGAGAATATTCAAGGATCAATGGGCAAAAACCATCCATTCAATATTGTCCCTCGAGAATCAAGGATTCGAAAGTCGTAAACTATCTGCGTAACCTCTGGTACAATACTCCATTCTAAAGAAGTAATCGTAGAGATTTCACAAGCAGTTGCCACAATCATGTGGGCTGCAAACCAGGGCATGGTGGACGGGGCAGGGATATGGCATACTTGCTGTGAATGGAAGGAGCCCCAGTCTTGCTTCTGAAAGCTGCTGGGGTTACTGTGGCCACGGTTGTTGACACTGCAAAGATGAGTGGAGGGGACAAAATGAGGGACCCGGAGCCGTGTGACGAACGACAGAGTACAAAGAGTATCTTGAGTGTCTTCAATGGCTGATGACACTGTGGCAACTATGGACAGCGTTGCTGCAGTTGTAAGGGCTGGCCTTAGCCACTTTGTCAGCGGGGCATCTCGCCACGGCACAACGGTAGGAGATGTTCCAGCACTCTCATTACCAGCTGGTCGGCCACTGCGTGACTGGGGCCCATGCAGTGCCAGCACGACAGATGTCAGTGCACTATAGCTGCGTGCTAAATGCCGTTGCAGTGCTTCGTCTCCCTTGAGTGCTTTAGTACCAAATGCATCCTGTACAACCTTCCAGTACAATCTGGAGATGCACTACAGTTCAGTTCAATGTGTGCAAGCTCAGACTCATTCTAAGGTTCGATACCCTTGTTATGTCATAGTCAATAGTTGTGTCGCCCTATTTTAAGGTGTACATGGATGGGTTGGTGCTGCCTTGTGGTTCTGGGATTTTGCTATTGTTCATAACAGCAGTCCCCTGAATGATAGCTGCACAGGTGCATTGTAAACAGAAGCCCAGAAATAATCAGGTAAACATAACACTTTACTTCTGAAATACCAATTTTATTACTAGCTCTTGTGCAATTGTCGAAGCTACACAATAACTAGGCAGAGCCCCAGAGGCTAACCTTGGCCTGGGGAGGTGTAATTATAATTGTATTGAAAGCTGATGTTTTTTGTAACTTGAAGTAGGGCGCACAATGTGCGTATGACACAAGGGACTTATGTGAGTGTTTCTCTTGTGAGATAGATGCCCATGTTGACTCCTGGTATCCTCAAATGCATGGATTTGAAGTGGAATTTGAAAATGTATCAATGTCAAATCACCATTGTCAACTAAAAGTCTTGTTGGTGGACCAGTTCAAAAGGGTAACTGCAGCAAGGTGGACAGAATATTAGAATAGTTCTTCTGGACTCCCTTTGTTAAACCCTGGGCTGGGGATACCAAGTGTTCTATACACAAGCAGTACCTTGCTCTCCGCGCCGAGAAGCTCAACAAAAGTAATGGATGCAGCATTCTCGTCTGGTTCCCCTGGCCTTGTGACCAACTGGATGTCATACATGACGTGCATGCTATCAGGGAGACCCTGTTTGCGGGAAACGTGATCCGTGAGGATAAGTGTACTTCCATATGAAGATGGCTTCCTCAATAAGTAACTGTGTGCATCTTCGGTAGAATCGATAGCAATAACTGTCAGCTTGGAGGTTGCAGCTGCAATACTGTGCTCCCTGAGCATAATATTGTGACTTGTAGGGTCCAGAAGATCCACAATACTTGCATCTTGTTTGCTTGTTAAGCCTACATTGATTTGGTTTTGTATGGCAAAACCCTTGATCCTCAGTAACTAGATGCCTATCATGGAGCAACCCAAGTCTGATATGTCAGGAAATAAACCTGAGAGTGTAGCAAGCAACCGGTATTTGTGCTTCGGAACTATTCTCAGGCGAGATAAGATCGTCTCCAGGGATCTGAAAATAATCCCTGCTGATTTGTCTGTCACCGTCTGTGGGCCCTGCAAAGCTTGTGTACTAGATATCGTGCTCAAATCAGCCCTTCAGGCGTGCTGTTGCCCTCTTTGATCTGTTGGCATGGGAGGTTACCTCTAGGGTGTGCGTTTTTCCCGTCCCGGGAGCACCATATACCAGAAGACACGAGCTGGTGCCCTACAGAGCAGGAAGATGACGTCTTCGCTTCGAGAGCACTATCAAGACGAAAGAAAATTTATGTGTTTAGACCGTCTCATTGCTTAGTACTGGCGTACCTCGAGCAGATCTAGCACAGCCTGTGCTGCGCAGGTTGAAAATACGTTCGCCTGTGAGGAGCGTTCGTCTAGGATACCATCGACCTCAAACTGCCCAGGCTACACCCCAGTTTTTGAATGAAGTTCGACGCCTGAGACATGCTTGTAATTTCCAGTTAGTTCTGAAGTGTTAAAACATTCTTACCACACCCCGGAATGCAGGTTGGACTTGATTCTCCTTGCAACGATCATTGATTTCGGGACAAACGCGAACATAAACTGTGACTGGTTGTGGCATATGGATGTGCACTTCATCCACTTCTGGAAGGCTTTACGACCTTCGCTTGCCTACTCGTCGCAGGTGCCTAGTCCACCCTCCCTGATGAAACCCCACAAACTTCGCGAGGGAATAGCTTATTCGCTGAAACTGAGCAAGAAGGCATGTAAAGTTTAGATGAAAGGGTTTAGCGATTATTTGTTTTATGCAGTTGAAACGATTTGAACTGGATCTGCAAATACTGTCTCCCACAGTTTAGTGTGCCAACAGGGAGCTGTTGCTGGATCGATGGCACTGAAATGTGAGCAGAACGAGCATGTTGTTCGTCTAACAATCTTGAGTTTATTGTTTTGGGCCACCAAAGACACTTGTGTCCGACATGTGTCATGACAAGCCAAGCTAGCTAGCTACAAATACGTACGACGAGATAGCGTTTCCAAAACCCGCGGAATCCAAACAGAAGATGTATGACTACTTCCAATCTCGGACATCCTTTCGCATACCAGGCATAAGTTTCACGCACGCTCAGAGCAGTCAAGACTGAGTTTCATCTAATGACAGTCTTGACTGGCGAACAATGCAGTCAATGCACGGGTCTTCCCTAGCCTGTAGGGACCACACGGGACTGCGATGCGAAATAAATCATGCATGAAAAATCTCAGTTTACCAATGACACAAACGATACAAATGGATACCACCTGACCATAATTCCTTCCTATTTTAGCAAGCACTGCCCATGCCGTTCATTGTTCACCGAGAACTACAGTAGTTAACCGGTAGCAAGCTGCTCGCCACAAGACTTCATCCTCGTCGCGTTTGGACACTAAAAAGAACCCGCCACAATTCAACAGTCCAAGTATCATGCCGCAAACGACACGACTGCAAAGACCGAGCGACTTTACCTTCCACCTGAAAGAACAATGCGTAGCAATGGATGGAGGTGAATGGCGAATACGCACAGATAGGAGACGTAAATACGACTTTATACAGCAACTGCTAGACAATCTGGCTGATGTCCAATTTTAGCGGGCAGAAATTTGATTATTGAGCTTGATAGCCGCGATAGCTCTTCAAGTAGTAGCGGTGCTATTATTCGATGTGATATCTGTGATGTGATATGATACACAGGATTGCAAGAGACACTCTCCGTCCCACGTGTCCCCGTATTCTCTTGAAACCATTATCTAAACTCTTCCCACGAGATTCTTCTCATCATTGGAACTCAAAAACTTTGACTGGCAGTGGACGCCACCACCAAAACAAGATTGACATGCTACATGCAGTCAAAAGAATTTGTCAGTAAATATACAATGCACCCGCTTAAGATATCACTTAGTTAAACCCTGTACAGGGTGAGTGTGAAACTTGATCGCTTCGAGTATAATCTTACAAGCTTAATATTCACCTAAACTGATGGGCAACTAAGTGATCAGTGCTCCAAAATTCGCTCCAAGAAGGGTAACCTGACTGCTTTTGTGGGCTTGAGCATTTCCAAAAAGAGAAAGGGCTACCTATGGAATGTCAAGGAAGTGCTAGGGTCATGGCAGCTGCTGCTCAATCGGAGCTTCTGGAAGGCAGAAGCATTGAAGTGCCACAAGTCACCTGTGACAATAAAGATGCCATGCAACTCACTCACCATCCTCTCTGTTAAACTTGGCATTTCAGCAACCATCTGGGAGCACAAACACAACGCTCTCAGGCAGTACCAGCAAAACCAATGCCCCTTACATCCGTGAAGGAAGCAACAAAACAAGGCAAGTCAGAGTAGCCACAATGACAGCGAACTAAAAAACAACTCCTTCATAATACCAGGTTTACCTCCTCTTGGCATGCACCAAGTCATCAGTATCATGGTGAACATATTTGCTTGTGTATTGTGTGTTTCAACAGCCAATACCCCCCACATCGCATTGATGTGAGGCTACCTTGTCCCTTCCCTTGCTAGCTTAGTATTTCCAGTGCATGCGGATGATATAGCTATCAAAGTATCAGCCATTCCATCGTGTTGAGGCTGTAAGATGAGATTTAAAAACAGTTCAATTTCCACATTTGCCTTAGTGCTTGTACTGTTGTATAGTTCGCATGATAGCTACTATCAACAGCTGCAACTGAACACTGTGAGATCAAAAGCATGATGGACACAGGCAAACGACTGATGCACACCAAAGTGGAAGTTTACACCCTACCCGGTTATGTGTCTCTACCACGGGGTTTGCCTGTCAGCAGCCATGTTGTTGGTAGCCCTGACCCTGGATGCAGCTTTCTGTGGATTACAGCCTACTGTACATGACCTTCACCATATGGTAAGCAATTGTCTCTGTGCCCTGCACCGAGTTCTACTGGTCCTTCATCACCCTCCACCCCCTCCACTCCTCTGTGCTATTATAGAGAAATCCAGGCTTGGCAAGACTGGACAATCTCTTAAAACTTTGACCACACATGCGTATAAGTGCTTGCTGCTACAAAGCCAATATATTTGTGCATAAGCAAAGGCTAGTTAGCTCTCAGTGAACTTGTAAATAACATCTGTCTCACTAAAGAAGGTGAGACACAGCTCTTTGTCTCAGAGAAGACTCTTATCTGCCTTTTCACTTCAGTTGTGACTGTTGAAGATAATGAGGTGGATAGGCCCACGAAAGGAATGCATACTTGGAAAGAGATGTAGGACAGTGACGGATTAGAAACTAACTGGGCAAGGGATTCTAGATCATCTTCAATGTTTGCCTGACACTGTCTTTTGAGTCGTTCACACACGTGCTAACCAGGTATGTGCATTTGTATGGTATTAACTGTGTGTTGCATTTTGATGACACGGAAGTGTGGCCCCTTGTTCTTTTCCCTAACCTTGCAGCACGCCCTCGAGACGGTGGCCTCTTCCCGCCCCGACGTGTCGTACATCGCGTACCTCGATGACACGTTCTTACACGGACCCACTACGGCTGTTACCCGGGCCAGAATGGCAAGAACGCCCTGCCTTGCCCGCTGTGCACAATTCGAGCACATCTCAGATTCTTTCCAAACAGTCAACTGCGCCATCAACAATGCTCTCCTTCAGATTATTGACAGACCCAGCACAGGGATCGATATGATTCAGCTCAACCTTCGAAGCCGCCTCGGCGGTCTCGACTTCTCCAAACTCACTGCCGCCGACGTTGCCGCATGCAAAGCCGCCTTCATAGCAACAGCAACGTTCACCAGCAAAGCAGTGGCCTGTGGTGCACCCCGGTTCGATCCCATGGCAGGTCCATCTGGTGTGATGCTGCAGGATTACTGGTCCAAACTTCCAGCCATAGTGAAGGAAGGCCAAAGCAGTAGCTGCCTACCAGCAATCGACACACAGTTTTTGACAAGCCTGCAGCATCTCGCTTCCAGAAGGATCTCAGAAGCAGAACATAAAGACCTGCTATCCACTTAGCAGGATCTGCTGAAGACTGCTGCATATCGCCAA
>JAULKQ010001384.1:0-17414 GCA_032356285.1 Smithsoniella earleae
TTGACCCGATGATTCTTACCATTGCCTGTACATCTCAGAAATTCCTACAACACCTAGTGTAATAGACTTACTGAATCTAACTCAAACAACAATCTTACCATCACAAATCTGGTACATTTGAGTTGAACTCACAGCCTCACTATCATTATTCTTCGGGTTTAAATATGCAGGTTTTGGTTTCTTAGGACTGATTCATGATGTTCACTCCAAGGATTGGTCCAAATCAACATTAATCAACATTAATCAGTGCCATGTCAAATGAAACTGTCGTACTTGTGCTACAGTTCTTTCACCGTCATGTCCTGCTGTAGATATGGCATTGTAATAGCGTATCTCAGGTGGCTATGCAAATGGCACAAGCTCAAAACAGTTAACAGTGAAGCACTCCTGATGTTTCTCTGTGTTCTATGTTCACTGTATTCTCGAGGATGAGATATTGGGAGGATTGACAGGAGGGGACAAGGTAAGTGTCTTGTGACCAACATATCCAAGCCTGACTCAGTGATGTTGAAGACTCTTAGATGAAATCTTGTTGGTTGGCAGAACTTGGCAATGAGTACAGCACTCTAATCTTGTAGACTGTGAAACTGAATGCACGTGCTCACTTTACAAACACAGACTTCAGCAAGAAAGAAGATGAAATTGGGATCCTTCTCCTTTATGATTGTCTGGGGTTATGCAATGTCTCGTGCTACTAGTGTTACATCACTACCAAAATAATAATAATGAAAATCTGCATGGTGTTCCACGAACACGTTCATCCCCTGGGTTCAGTAAGTAGTAATTTTGAACATGGCAGAAGGGCGTGCATTACAGATTTTACAGTGAACAATGCGGTGCACGAGAACACAAGTAATACATGAACTACGTTCGCACGGAACGAACGAATTACTCACATACAACATGTTGCAATTGACCTGACAGGTTGGGTCATGACTATCATTCAAGATGTTAAGTTTAAACTTCATCTGTTGAATCTATTCTGGTGTACAATGTGATAAATGTGCCATCTGCCCGATCCAACCCCAATACTGTATCCTTCCTTTGCAGTAACTCTGGTCTCTCACATCTGAAAGAAGCTCCACCTGCACAATGTGTGGATAACCAGTGTCCAAGGGCAGATTGAGGGGAGCTGGGGATGTGTCAAGGCACTGTGTACGCAATTGAAGTACGAGCTTTGGAGGACTACAGTTCACAGCAGTGACTTCTAGGATACGAAGGCATAAGTGTGTGTGAACTCTATCAATCGAATAGCTCAAGCACTGAATGGATTTACTTATTCCATTAGTATTTCTTTGTCTCGAGTATGTCTTCAAATGCTGGCAGGCAGCTCTGAGGTGAGCTGTAGCCAGCGATTGATCTCCCGGGTATCTATGCGGTGAAGGTGACTACCATTCAAAGTAACGCCATGCCAAAAAGTGCGCTTGGGTCGACTCGGTGTCGCTTCAAAGTATCCATGCTTCGTTAGCTAGATGCTTCAACATAAACTTAAATACCCATCCATAGAATCGAAGCTTTGGGCCTTTGACGTTTATTGGTACAACGGGCAAGCTCTTATCATACTTTTTCCGACGTGCTGCAAATCACGCACGTTGAACGTAATATAGTTCTCAGATCTACACTCCAGTCTGGAGGTATTAGCACAAGCGTCGCCTTTATCATTGTTCAATATTATTTTCGCCAGTAGTTTGGCAGTCAATCAGCGTACGAACACGTGGATCGACCGCTATTATTTCTTTAACTATCTAACATACAGGAAGTCAAGATATGGGATTCAAGCACATGGAAACACCCTGCTTGCCGGGAGCAATAGCCCCACATTCAGCCCCTCAAGAGCAAGGCGTACATGATTAATACACGTTTAATTAACTGTGTTGACAACGTTGTACCGTGGGCGTCATCATGTGCTTGTAACAGCTGTAGTGAATCATGCACCTGTGTTAACTTAATTATACAAGAAAACATGAATAAGTTGAAAGAGCTTGTAGCTAAGAAACGTGAAGCGGGCAAGCAGGTTGCTGGTTCTGAACGAAAATGGGCCAAGCGGATTGAAAGGGAAGAGCTTGAGCTTCATGGAAAGGTGGGGCAGCATTGCGCAAAGCTGCGCAAATTAACTTGGTGGTGTCACCTAGCTGTTGCAGGAAAATGCGAAGGAAAATGCGAAGAAAGACTTTCTATGCAGGAACGCCAAGAAGAAGCAGTCCCTCGAACTGGCGCATCAACTGCACCTGTGCCAGAGGTTAATATTGGTGCACAGCTGTCGCTCAAGCAGGAGAGTGTTCTTCAAGACTCGGAAGTTAAGAGGCGACTTCGCAGACTCGGTCATCCAGTAACTCTGTTCGGAGAAGATGAGGCCGACCGTTTGGGAAGACTTCGCCATGTTGAACGCACACTTGAAGTTCAGGACGAAGAAGCAGGCGGAGGAGAGCGTGCAAACGTTCTTCTAACAATTGCTAAGGAGGATCGGTTGAGGGCTCGGGCACATGGTCACCAATCACACGCAAACGGTGATTCAAGTACAGCTGAACCTCCCCAGTCGACGGGCAACTGCCAAGAGGAGGTGCGACCTTTCCAGTATCACACCAAATTTGAGTAGACTGCGTACTGTAAACACACATTTCAACCGATTTAATACGTATATAGGAAGCTCCAGAGGCTGCATTAATGAAACAATTTGAGGCAGCAGCAGAGCGCGTTCGTTTAAAGCGCAAGCTTGAGGATATGTCCGCAGAGGACCGAATAGTAGAACAGCTGAGAGGTTACATGAATGAATGGAAAGTTGATTTAGACGCCCGCCCGCGTGAAGCGGTCAATACAACAGTCGGGTTACAGGTGCGAATTGTGATTCTTGGAATTCCACGTGCTTTGTTACAAAAAAGTCCGCATTCCCCGTTCAGACACAACTCATACCTGTGAATTTCTCAGATGAGCGCTGGCCTGCTTGTCGGGTACATGTGATGAGTGCAATATCTGCGCACCTCCCGTGGGGCTCTATAACATGCACCTTGTTACATAGGCTGCAACAAAAGCTGTGAAGGTTGAACAAACCGAGTAGATATTTTCCATCTCAGGCAACAAATCCTCCAGTTGTAATGGATTCATGCGAGCACGTGAGGAAAATGTGTCACATCCAGTAGAACATATCCACGCACAACACCAACAACTATGCTGCTGCCTAGAATAAAGCATTTAAAACAAATGACCTATTCATCTTTTTGGAGAATCGCACACTGATGCTTCTGTTATGAGAGGGATGAGTTGAAAGAAGCTGTATTCTTCTTCATCCCCTTGTACACCAACTTACAAACGCTGCTTTATCTAACTTCCTGTGCAATCAGACTTGTCCAGGTTGTGTATCATAAACATGAACACAAGTATACTAACCTTACCAACAGCACAATGGTTCCGGTATCTACGTGTTTTCAATACAATGCAATACTGTGATTAGTTTCTATTTCATAACCCGAGTTCTCTCGTATGCCCCTCTAGCAAAGCTATTGTTGTCAAAATGTTCCTATTGTTGTAAGCTCTATATTTTCTCCTCCCCTTCTATAACTCAAACTGGTTTCTTCATGTCAATTGCTGCATTGTGTGAAGGAGCATTGTATTCCATGCTTCAGTTCCATTCTATTTCTGGTGCAAGGTTCACTGGTTCTACACACCTTCAGTATAGTGTACTACTTGATTGATAGCGGATAAAAGGATGGCAGTTTGAAGCCTTGAGACAAGTAAATTCGATTTTTCCACCTCGACAAATCTCATAGGACATGCATATACCCCCCTGTCTCAAAGCTGAGCAGACAACAGTGAAGCCCTGAGCGACTAGTTCACGTAGACATATCTGCTCATTTTCGGAATCAATGCCTGACTGAAGTTACCCTCAATTTTGCAACATGCCACAGGGTGAGACTTGTGGAGTACAGATTTCATAGCCTTGATGTATAACGGTAGCACTCAGGTCTATCACTATGGCACTCTCGTGCCTTGGATTGGGGGTTCTTCTTGAACATTGCTTGTTTCAGCTCAATTACAAGAATTTCGAAGGCACTGAAGTGGATGCACACCTTCACCGTGTCACCCGCACCCTCGTAGTTTGACAGCCTGAATAAAATTTTTTTTTGAGAGCAGAGAGTTAATGGTAGGTGAACTAATGTTGGGAGTCCAGTGTAAACATGTCACGCGAGTATCATATAGTCTGCCAAAAGCACATTGACCCATTGGCTGACTGAGAAGCAGCACGCCACGCCTGGCAGACACTAAAAAAAAATAATCGCACTACTTGCCACCCTCGTATGTTTCCGTGTTTTGTGCCGAATTACTGCTTTGTATTTACTATGGTGCCTTGTACATGGGTATCCTTCCGTAGCGGTATCCTTCTTTGGCTCATGAGCTTGAAAGATCGGCTACGGTTCTGGTTGAGTCGATTTCATTGGATTTGCAACTAAGTGGTATGTCGTTATGTGTGTTGAAGTATCGTATTGTTTTCAGTGGAATACTAGGAGGTATCTTGAGTATTTAGTAATGTTGGGATGTACAAGAGAGCGCAGCTGGGTCTAGCGAGGCTTCCTGGAATGGTTTAACGGCACTACACTGGCCATGCTTTCCAGGCCACACACATGTCACTAGCACTTACAAATGCGTACTCTCAATGCCTTTCTGGCCAACCAGCTGTTTAATGGCTGGAATCACTCTCGTTCAATCGTTCCTTTTCAACATTGGCACTGCAAGCTTTCAAAAACCGCATATGTCAAGTATCTGTGACTCATCATCACTGTCATTGTCTACACGCTACAGTGGATGTTGCTGGCACCAAGCTATGTTGAATTTGCAGTAAATTGCTACGCGTCACTCAATGCGTATCTGCCGCTGCATTTTCACGCCTTGTGTTTGTCACGCCAAACAAAAACACTAGGCCTTTCAGTTCAGTATGGCATGGCTCGTTTGCAAAAACGAACTGCACAACATAATGCACAGTTGCAATTGGTCACAGTTCAAATTCCATGTCATTGGTCCGACTGCCATTCATAATTTCCATAACTAGCCAAGGTTCAGCAGTTAGATCTTATTGTACCTCCACAATCATGCTCTTCTTCAGGCCAGCGAAGCTCGTTCCGACGTCCCCCATATTTCTTTGTTTCCTGATCTATTATCAGTGTGGGCCTGAGCTGTGGCTTGATGCATGGCCTGAGCACAGAATACTGCTAAGACATTAGAGGGTTCTTGTATGGAGATCCTGGTAAATTGTAAGTAGAACTGCTAAGTATTTGGTCACCATAGCGAAGCCCGAACAGAGCAACAGATCAGTAGACTGATCAGCGACTACCCCAGTGGCACTCCTATGAACAGGAGCCAACTCAAAACCCGCATTGACACCACAGAGAATTGAGAGAGAGCCTATTGCCAGGCTCCTGGTACAAGACCTAACATAATTCTGACTTCAAAGGTGCTCAGGGGCTCATGGAATTGTTTCACACCATTCTAGACGCTGCACAAGGAAACCTGGTGCCAAAAACCTGCAAATGGTTATCTGAAAAGCTGCGAAAGCCATTTTGATTTTGACGCTGTCAGAGAAGTTGGTCGGTGTGTAGATTCGTGTCTCAGACTCGTGTTGATGGGCCAGTCAATGAAACTCGAAATGTGTGAACCAGTTGACAACTCGATTCAGCAAGCTCCAGAGGTGAATTCGTTCCCCCCGTTCTTAGGTCCATACTGAGCCCTACAGCTTGATTTCGAGCTGTGGTAGATAAACAGGGTGATAAGTGCAACCGAAATTTGTTACTCTGCGCAACTCAAGATTGCTTCGAAGTGTAGGGAATGCTTGACCAACAATGCTTGTATGTTGACACACATGGAGGGATCGAAAAGCTCTGGAGGGTGAGACTCTCAGGTACATGCTTCAATCCTGAGTAATAAGCGGTGGCATTTTCTCAAGAAAACTAATTCTCAGTGTGCAGCGATGTTCGGAAGCCACCATGATGCCCTGCTGCTTCCAAACGAAAGAGGCACACAGGTTTGATGTGTGCTGTACCAATTCCAAAGTAGCGGCAGCATCCCAATAGGAAGGCAATGTAAGTGGCATGATATGGAGACTAGAAACCTTAAGAAACATTTAGCTCTGTCCCACGCTGGCACTACATGATGCACAATTCAAGAATATGAACCATGGTCCAAGATTTCATGCTTTTTAATGAAAACTTGACATTGCTGACGGAGTTACTTTTGTGCCCAAATCTTCTCATGTTGATGTGAGCTGCATCGAAAGTTGTATCTGCTTAATTGTGTCATACAGCATCCTGAAAGGCCAATGTGTGCTAGCTGATATCAGATGTGATGTGCAAAGAGCCACACAGATTGTGTGAGGGGTAGTACACCCAGCGCTACAGTACTTTTCATTTCCTATGCAACAAGATTGCTGAAAGTTGTTTCATGAACTCACATGTGCCCTGTCCTGAGTCATACACTTGTGCCGAAAAATTCTTAACAGAATATTGTTCCTGCGAGTTTTTATGCTGAAAATCTTCAGTTCGCAAACGTGTCCCATCCAGGAGCGGCCATAAACTTTTTGCACAAGATGAACTCTGGACGAGGTTTTGCCCTGCATTTGCTCTGATGTACATTGGTGATTTTATGGGCGCAATCAGGATTTTTTGAGTACATTTCTGAAAGCAGGCGAACGAAAATAGTGCATACTGATGGTTGGGGACGAACCAGTGTACGATATAAGTCAGTGTAGCGGGCATTTGAATTTCGTCGAAATAGGATTGTGCAGGCAACGAATGGTTTCCGCCAGACGGAGAAGGCATTTGAGGTGCTGTATGCCCGTTTGAAGGCACGTGAAGTTCATAGCGAAATCACAACCTGCCTCACTATGATCATAACTGCTCTGGAGAATCAGCACTACCAGAGAGCGAATGAAGTTTACCTTCAGCTTTCCATTGGTAATCAGCAGTGGCCAATTGGCGTTACTTCTATCGGTATTCACGACCGTACCGCCAGAGAAAAGCTGTCGTATTATTCGAATGTCAAAAGTCAAGCCCACATCATGAATGATGAAGCCACCCGCAAGTATCTACACGGCGTGTCTCGCCTTATCGCTGCTGTCCAGCGCTTGCATCCTGCTGACCCCTCAAGATCTTCTAATTTTAATGCAATTGAGGTATGTTTTGCATTTTTGATTTTAGTTTATACGGGTGTTCAGTTGATCTCGGCTACTTGTGATGGTCTGATAGTATTGACTCGCACCAACCGTTTGCACGTGCTGCAGCATGAAGGCCTTGGTGCGAAGTCAGGATACCAGAAGACACATCTATTGCAGCTGAAGCAGAACGGCGAGGATTCTGAGACCGCGCCTCATGCTCCTGATTATTTGGCGAGTGATGGCTCAGTGCAGGTTCCGCGCACCTGGGGAAACATGTTGCGCGCCCAGGCTAAAAGCAACGTCTCTTAAACATGTTAAATGCTATCTTTCGACCATGTATAGCACTTATGTCCACAAAGACTTCGCTGGATTTCCAGCAAGGGCTTACTACGAGTGATAGGCCACTAGCTCACCCCAATGAGACAGATGCAGCACTAGTGGGGAGCACTTCTGGGATTGAAAGGATGTAGTTGTCACTTACCACTGCAGTCTCAACCGTCTACTTGCTCAATCGCCTGACGCTGTCTGCGTATGTTTTGCTAACACGTGCAATATTTCGCGGAGTTACTGGTACGCCAGTTGTAACAGTGATTATTACACATCTACACCCACTTGGGTGCCAATGTGCACGGGCTCTTTATTCAGGACAGTTCTAACTCAAACACGGTACTTCATGCATGTAAGAGGAGTAGCGCCGCCTGGTAATGGGGGCCTTGTAGATGTATCCTGACAAAAAGCTCAGCCCGCAAACTCTTTCAGAACAAAACTGGGGTTAGTTCCGTCCTCTGCCCTTTTCGCAGTCTCATCTCAGCGTCGGTCAACAACATGTCGGACAAAGCGTGCACTCTTCGTACTCGCAAGTTCTTGAAGAACCCTCTCCTTGGGAGACGGCAATTCGTACGCTCCATTAGCTAGCAGAATACATTTGTAGGATCTTACGGCCATTAGCGCGCTCTTCCCGTGACTTTCCCTGCCGGTGTCATCGGATACGTTTTCACGTTGCCTGTCTAAGCTGCAAGAGTAGATCGCATAGCAAGTAGATTACGACCAATACGTGTACATTTGCAGGTTCTTGATGTTTTGCATCCTGGACGCGCAAACGTCTCCAAGGTAATTCTTTCAGGAGAGCAACACCGCCATTGTGACTCAAACTGCTGAGCTCCTGTATAACATACCAAGGCACTTGAATTGTAGTTTTTCATCTTCGTCAGTAAACAGGTTTAGAACGAGAACGGTACACAAGTTAGTGACTCTCAGCTGACGGCATGCAGGCAGAGATTCAGGAGAAGTTAGCGTCAATGTTTCATGTAGACACACTAGAGCGCATATCCGTCTTTGGGTTCCGAACGCAGGTAAGCAAACTTGCTGATGGAAGCGCATGAAGCTACTCGTTCGTTGCACAGCCCAGCAGCTACAGCTTGTATCGAGAGTGCCACATTGTTGCAGTTCGGTGGTGGCAAGTCCACAGGCTTCGGACTCATTTATGACAGTGTTGACGCTGTTAAGAAATTCGAGCCGGGGTACAGGCAACAGCGTCTGGGTCTCGTCGAGATCAAGAAGCCGGCCCGTAAGCAAATGAAGGAGCGCAGGCGCCGTGCACAAAAGCACCGCGGTTTGAAGAAAGCTGAAGGTGTGCTGAATCATTAACGTCGTACCTTGACAAAATCCTTACCTTTTTCCATGTGTGAGCGCTTGATGAGTTCTTGCTCTCTATTCCTGAAAGAGGGCTGCCTTGCACCGCTTAATACCGACTTCATTTCCAGCTGAAAATCCACGTTATGCCAATATCATGATGTTGTGGGGGGTGTGAGAAGATCCCCATTGAGTGGTCTCGTTGAGAGACAAGTAATTTAACCGATGTGCAGCTATTGACTTGAGCACAAGAGTGTCGATCAAAATGGCTTGCGTGTTCTGCAGTTCTCGGGAAGAAGAAGGCTTAATGCGGATACTTGAGTTGACAAATTAAGTGTCGTTCCCAGAGAGCAGTGTCTGGATAGGCGCTTGTTTCCTAGTTGCGATGTCAACCGTAGCTCAGTGTGCTCAATCGGGTGTGCGGTCTCAGCAGTGTCGGGACAGCGATAACTTGTAACTGTTATGGTTACAAATGCTCTACATTCATCTTCCTCATATCATGTACTTCCACAAAGCTAAGAAGTAGGATGTAAACGACTGCCATGTCAGTATGGTTGCTAGGATTAATGTCCAAGGGCCAACTGTAGCTCCCACATCAATATGTAGACCTTGTCCACCATTCATTGATAACAGCAGCGCAGTCAAGCTGATCATTTGTAACGCCGTCTTGTATTTTCCCAGATCGCTCACTTCCACAACGGACTTCGCTTGTGGTCCTAAAGATGCGGCATATTCTCTCAGAGCGCTCATCGCAACCTCTCGGCAAACGATTGCTACGGCTGATATGTGAAGCACCCATGGTGCCGCGGCAAATAGACCGGTGGTGAAAGACTTGGTACAGAGGAACACCAGGACCGAACATACCATAAGTTTATCGGCAACAGGATCAAGGAAAGCCCCAAACGAAGATGTAGATTTCTGCATCACACACGTTTGCTTCAACTGTTTGGATGTGTAATTAGGTCACGCAAACTAAAGTTGAAGTGCGAGTCTTGAGACCGATTATCCCCAACTAGACAAGTGCATGGAATTGAATGCGTTCCGATGCCAGCCACTATGGCTGACCTACTAGTTCACTTTGTTGAGTACGCATGACTTAGATTTCCGCTCTTGAATGCGTACCATTTTTCTCGCCAGGTATCCATCAAGCCAGTCAGTTAATGATGCTGAAAGGAACAGCGCTGTTGCCCACAATGCTGCCACAGGCTCAGACTTCTGCGCTAGAAAAATAACTGGAGGAATGGCTAGAACACGAAGAATCGTGAAAACTGTGGGCAGAGTAAGAACCTGAGCTTTTCCTGTTGTTCTAGACTCATCAACGAGCGAACTGGATGTTTGATCCTGTGCAGAGCCATTTTCAGACTTGCCCGTGGCAACGTAACCAACGTCAAACTCGCTTGGCTTCTCTTTAGAAACACGAGTACGCACAGATCTAATATTATATACAATTTGGTAATGAAATTTTGGTGCACCTAGCTCCTTGTGGTAAGTATGGGCGACTCTTCCTGCATGTGGGAGAATAGTGCGCGAGAAAAAGACAATGCGGGATAGAGTAGCAACCAGTGCAAAACGGCTAAGCATACCTGTCAAATGGATATTATGAGCAGCTGTGTGCAAACTCCCTCGTCTCTTTGTTGCGCTCGATATTATCATTGACGCACTTGCTTGTGTGCTGGCCAAAGACCTTGAACACGCCCGAACAAAAGTGGCACACGCCATGGCAGGTATAACTGTCTAAAATGAACGCTTATGTTCAATGCAGTCAATATTGAGCGTGGAACTCGAATATATGGTGCTATTTTGAAACATAATTGAACAGTATCCGTGAAGAGAGGTTTGTGCGACTCAACTTTGAGGTATTGACAGGAAAACACATGGAACCTTAGGCCATGTATATGACTGATGGGCCACTTGAGATCCTGAAGAACTTTCTTGGGTCAGCAACCCCAGGTACAGCACGGAGAGTGCAAGCCAGGTGAGTGATAGGTGATATTTCGTTCCTACGCTTGGTACTGCGAGCATTGGGTTTCAGTAACCAGATACATTGAAACTCACGCATTTCCTTTCTTCGTTGCACATTTTCTACTTAAATGTGTTGAAAATTGAGGCAGAATCTTCCAATCCCTGACTTTGCGCGTGCAGCCAATCCGCGTTCGGCGTGTGAGAGCAATGCTTCGAAAAGAATGCATCTTAGTGATAAAACACACGTGAAAGTACCAAGTTTTGAATTCTTATTTGCAATGGTGACAAAGTGAATGTCCACATTCGCCTCTTCATTACTCGATGGACTGATCTACAACACTCTGTGACAATGTGGGGCGAAAAAAAGGTGCCAGGAGCGCAGATTGCCGTCAGCTCCAAGCAATGTGATTCAAAAAAGAAGAGAGCGTTATCGAATTTTGCGCAAAGAGAGCGCGCGCGAAAAGGTACCGATAAGGTACTGCAGGTGAGTTTGTTTCAAGACTTGCTTCTCCCAAGTTGCATATTTGACACTATATTTATTTACACATTGAGGAAGAAGCTCAAACCCACTTACAATTTCTCGCTTTCAACCTTATTGTACTGGCTCACGAGACATGAGTGCTGTTGATCTTCACTTCAAACCAACGTGTGGTTTGCTTTTGTGCAATTGATATCTGTCTATTCTACTCTTCATACAAGGCGTTACTTGCAGGGACGCGGTTCTGCTACCCAAGCGACGAACGGGAATTCCTTAGTAAAGAATTTTTTGAACTCGACCGAGAACATACTGGTTTCACCTTTCCGTTGCCCCACCAAGAAACAGGAGGCAAGGGAGAGATTAAGATATGTTGGCAGTGGGATTCAAGGAGCTTTTTCTGGCGTTGGAAACATGTTGGGGTCAGGATTCAAAGGTCTGTCAGACGGTGTCAAGAACATAACTGCGGGTGGACGCCCAGCAACCGGGTAGCAAAAGTTAAGTTTTTGATCATTCACTTGATGTAGGGCACAATGTGGACTGGATATGGCACAGTACCATCTTAGCGTGCTCGTGTAGAGGCTGTGCATGCATTTTTTGAAGCTTGGTGAGGTCGTACTGCTGTGGTGTATAAGTATTTCTATGTTCCTATGAGAGGTTGAGTCATGTCTAGCGCTGTAAATGTATATGCCAGTCTTGAAAGCTCAAGCTTCTGCAAGTCCATGGAAGAAATGCATTCGGATTAACTTGTTTCATACTGCCATGCAAGCCATTGACATATCATGGTGCACGTATGGTTTAAATTGGCACTGTTTCCAATGGTATATCCTGTACCCAAGGAGATGTTAAACACAACACTATATTTTGTTGGATGGTTAACACCTGGATGTGCAAAATGTCACACAAACCTAGGCAAGATGCTCAATGTATGGTTCGTACTCTACTGTTCCTAAAGTGAACAACCACAAACCCATAGATACAGGCATCAAAGCTGTTGCATCTAGCAAGATACTATCAAATCAAAGCATTTAGGTAGATGTGTCCCACGAGAACAGGTTCATAATATATACTATTGCGCATCCTTGTTTACTTAAAGAGCACAGTGATTCCAGTATGTGCCCTGATCTCTCGGACATCAAGTAGACGTATGATATCAGCTTCAGTTCATTACTTGAACTGACAACACCATCATGGAGCTACTCTCAATGGCCTACTATGCTTTGAAGCTGAAGCGTGCTAATACTTCCAATTCAAGGCACATTCATTATTCCTCAAGCTTGTGGCACCCAGGTGAACCATTCTTTGCATATAACCTCAGCAACCACTTGAAGCTGAAGATCTTACTTGAGTGCCCCCTTTCTACATACTTCTCCAAGTACTCCGAAATGAAGTTCCTACCTCACTTTTTTTCACCACAAAAAGAAAAAGTTGTTGTGATTCTCCCTTATACCGATGCAAACACTGGTTCTAAAAATTGAGCTTATGTCTACATCTACAATAATGTGGCAATTGCCCTGACACAGATCACTAACGTTGCCAGGAGTAAATGACACGAGTGACAAATTAATACTTCCATGCAGCGATTAATCACCCACGAAAGTTTTTATGGAATAGTTCGAGGGTGATTGTCTGTAGCTGATGTATTTCTAGTGTCTGTACAGGGAGCGGCGAACACTGCATTCGTCCAGGGGGTCGCCTAGTTTATGTTAACTACCGCTGAATCTCGTCGCATGATTTAGAGTGGCTAGACACCAGGATGCAAGCCAACATGACAAACTTTGACATTACAAAGCGCAGTGGAAACAATTGTATCAAAGCAAAACTGCTTGAAATTCAGATACATTTACTGAAATACACGCTTGATTCAGCACACGTGAAAAATTCGAGTACTTTGTTCGTTACTGTATGTGGAAATGCTTGGCGCCAACACCGTGGAAAGTCGAGTGGACAAACAAAACCAAGTCCACATCATTACTCCAGATGCACAAGTACCGTTGAGAAAATAATGCAACTCTACTTTCAACATAAACAATATTGTCCAGCCACGAGCACTGACAGTGCCTTGCTCGCTGATCTGCTGAATGTCACATTGTTTCGTCGAGGCTCTAACATGCAAGACAATTACTATAGGTAGAATTATCTGCTTCCATTTCAATACTTAAGAAGGTCATGGTAGTAGAAAGAGGCCTAAGCTACCATGGAAACGCGGAAGGCAGCAACAACGGGTCATTGTGATACAAATGGCTGTAGAACATTTTAGCTGTGGTAAAGAAAGGTGAGTAATACTTTAATCTGACACTGCTATAGGTACATCACTGCATTTTTGTTCATGTCGTCTTACACATTGTTCTGTTTGGTATGGTTTTGGGTCACTGGCGATTCTGCGTTAAAATGTTTTGGGCACGCAGCCCGATTTGATGCAGTTCAGATACGCAATTCTCGAAGCACTTCTCGGATCTCGGTAGATCGAGCATTCACCAACCCAGCGTAGCTCTCTATCGTTGGACCCTTGCAGCAGCACCATGGTACAAATCTGATGCTGTATGCTACTACCGTCACCAGTCGGACAATATCGCAAGTTGTGAATATCGCTGATCCGAAATCTGAAGAATGTCTCGCGTGTTGTGCCCATCTTCCCTGGCTCTCCGCCCAGTTTGCGCTCGACCCAGCGTTGTTGCGCATGCTAAGGCAGGGAATTGGTTGCCAGGAGCAGAGTCACCTGCTGTTCTTGACGGCAGCTTGCCTGGGGATTACGGGTTCGACCCGCTTGGTTTGGTGCGTATGCCACCTTAAGTTTTTCAGTATTACTCTATCAGCGCATTCGAAGAAGTGTCCTTCCTGCAAGGCGGAATTTCCTTGTCATTAAGATTCTAAATCGTCTTCTTTACTACGCATCTTCTCGAAGACCATCGAATTTCGTCGGGACTACCTTTCTTGGCTAACGTGCCTAAGCATGCTTCTGTAAAGGAAAGTAAGCGTTTTCGCTTTCAATGGGATCCGAATACGCTACTCTTCCAGGGTTGTCAAGAATCATTGATCACCCTGGCGAGATAATTCCTCGGCTCTGATACACAAGACAGTCCCTATTTATATAATCTTCACACTCTTGTTACTGTGTTTTTCTTGCCTGTAAGTGCGGCGCATCCGAGATACGTGTCCAATACTGGAAGATGAGCACGACTGTGTGAGGATGGAAAATCTAAACGTCGGGCCCGCGCATCTAACTCTTTGTTTCATGCAGGCTACCCCAGACAGCATTGGTCGCCTTGCTGAAGCTGAGGTGATTCACGGACGCTGGGCTATGCTTGCCGTTGTTGGGTGCCTGAGTGTTGAGCTCCTTGGCTTCGGGAACTGGTTCGATGCACCCTTGTGGGCCGTCAAGGGAGAGACCGCAACATACTTCGGCGTTCCTGTGCCATTCGATGTCGTGACAATCGTACTCTTTGAGCTGGTGATGATGGCTGGAGCTGAACTTCTCCGCTCGTCCGAAGAGGACGCATCCAAGCGTCTGTACCCAGGTATGCATGCCTTCTTCTAATTCTGTTAAACGTTCCCAGCATGCTCCTTGCAATTTCGAACTGTAAGCCTTAGTCCACGAGAAACGGTGATGCAGGCGGTGCTTTCGATCCTTTGGGATGGGGCAAAGGCGATGGGATTGACGAGCTGAAACTTAAAGAAGTCAAGAACGGCCGTTTGGCAATGATGGCTTTCCTTGGATTCGTATCCCAACACTACGTAACGGGCAAAGGCCCCCTGTCCAACCTAGCTGATCATCTTGGAAGCCCAGGTGTTGCAAACTTCGCAACCAACGGAGTTTCCCTTCCGAAATTCGCTTTCCCATTCTTGTACTAAGCACAGTAGGCGGAAGCTGCACATTGCTTGGATGGCATACACTGTGAAATCCATGTATAATTTCAAGAGACGTTGAGTATTCCTACAGGCACTCATTGAGTCATTTACACGACAGTTAGTGTTCAGTGATGTGGATTGACACAGACGTGGGATCGATTGATTGTTGAATCTGCGAATCTGCTGTGATGCAGATTGTAATCCGAAAATGTAGCCACTGAATAAAAGTCCAAAACATTTAAACATGCCATACTCGAGTTGAAATATTGAAATAGACATACATCTTTTGAGTCAATATATTCAAGCGTCTGCAAAGGGATTGCTTCAAGAATGAGTTGGTGTCACTGCAAAACGGTAGAGCGGTACAGGAAAGCATGTAATGAACAGATTCTGTACAATACCACAAAGACAATTGACAGCGTTCTCGTCAGTTCCAACTGGGTGGGTGGGACACGTACCAACGACGGATGAATTGTAGTCGCAGATATTGAGTTGTGCTCCACCAGTGGGTGTGTGAGTTTACCACGCAGTAATTATGTACCACTCCGTGGCAACTTCGTTTACTTTCGAAAGCGAACCCTTTCCCGCTGTGAAACCGTGCGATATTACACAGACTGTGTAATTCAACGTTCAAGAGCCGATGGCTTGAATGTCGGTGCTTGAGCAGTCAACACCGCACAGTTCATTACATATGTACCTACCACTCTTTGTAACATGGTATATAACGAGATAGTTCGGTTTCTAATCTATGTCACCCCAGAGCTCCCATACTAGCAACAAAGAGTTTCATGAATCTTAAGAAGGATGCTTCAGTTGTCTAATGCTACATAACGAAATCGTCTGCAAAGAGATGTTTTCTTTGTTGACTCTGGTTTCGATAAGAATAACTATTGTTTCACAGCAAACGGGTATCAAGAGGTGGTAAGGTTGAAGCTGCGACCATCACATCTTGAATCCTGCAGCACTTGTGGCAGTACACAGTAATCGAGGAATCTCTAGAGATGACTACCCTACTTGGATGCTACAAGCTTTTCCCCAACATGAGCTGTTGAAGCCAGCCTTTAAAATACATTGTTGTGCTGAGGCTTTGTGTTTGCTTAGAAGACCCTACTGCTGCTGTAACGGAGTAAATAACACCCCTTTGAATTGTGTGTTCAACTCAGTTGATGCAGACTTCAAGTTGGATCATATGACTCGACACTGGACGCGAGAAGAGTAATCCTTCAATGCCCTCAAGCTCTCAAAAATCTTGTCTTTTTGTTATTTCCTCTCTGTTTGCTGTTACACATCCCAACTATTAGCTTGCTGCAACAGACATTCTGTTCTTCTTCCAAAGTTTGCTCAATATTTGTGCTCCTTCTGCTTCTATAAACTACTTATCACACAATCTGCCTGCTCTCTCTGAGGCTCTTAAACCTTGTTGCTGGGGAAGTTACCTGTACCATTCTTCGCCCTACCAGTTGTGATGTCTTGTCTAGATGTACATTACATGCTTCTCAATTGTGTACCCCATTGTCTTGCTTTCTTCAACCACAAGTTACATCACAATCCGGAAGGTGGCTCCTACATCATCATCGAGCTTCTCCATCTGGCTGAAAGGGTAAGATAAGGTTGTTGTTACAACCATTTCATTATGGTTGTATCTGATTATACACAAGAATTCTCCACAAGGTTGCTCCCTTCCTGGGACGCTCGAAGTTCGAAACGGAAACGATTGCATAGCATTCTGCGCAGCTCTTCAAGATACTTCCGGGCACTTTATTAGACCTATTCGAAAAACTTAAGCTTCAAGCAAACCAGAAACTGTTTTGCAACAGTAACACATATATATTCAATTTGAAAGCCAGTCAGTTTTGGTTTACATGGAACTATATCTGACCCTAATTCTTGGAGGTACATGGCTGTGATGCAGTGAGGGGCACATAAGAATGCTTCAGAATGTCCTAGTATTTCAAACACGTGTACACCATTCCCACAATGCAGGGCTGGATCAAAGTGGACAGAGACAATGTGTCCGACATCGACTGCTTTTTACATTACAGTTGTGTTGATTCACTGTAACCCACATGTCTTATCTGCTTCTAGTTACTCTTCAGATGTTTGTAGAGGGAGTCTTCTACAGATCCTTAGCTCATAGGCGATAACAAGAACGAAGATTGCAACAAGCTTTGAGCTTGTCATGTAGATACGAGTTGGGTCAGTTGATGCGAGTGGATTATGTTTGCTCGTTGCTTTGTATTGGCCTGGCGCCAGGGCTTCCACTGTGGATCAGTAGTAACTATGACATGAATATCTGGCTGAGTCAGCGTTCCAATGCTTCCGAGATACCATCCACCCCCTCCCCAAAAGTTGCGTGGC
>JAULKQ010001395.1:0-17393 GCA_032356285.1 Smithsoniella earleae
AGGGGCAATAAGCTTATCTTCCAGCGGTTTTTCGGATCTTTAGGTCGTAGGATTGGCCACGGATTTCAGCAAGGAGCACAACTTCCGTCTTGTGATTATACTTGCATAACGTTTCGGTTGAGCCAACTGCATGCTCGCTGGTTTGATGCCTGAAAAAGCTGGCCTTAATTGCATCTGTAACCAAACGGTACAACAGTGCTCCAGATCAATCATTTGACACAACTAGCAGGTTAAAAAACTTGAATTAGAGATATGCAATATGACCTGGCGTCGGATACTATTGCGTATTCGTCGGAAACAGCAAAAAGCTGTAGTTTTGTTCCATACAGCTTTGAGACATACGGTGGATTAAGTAGGTTAGCTGACCGCTGTGTTAGAGAACTAGCAATATGTGTCATTACTAAAGGTGACATAGCTGAAGCAGCGTTTTGTCCACAAAGAAATCATCTAGAGAGATAGTGAATCGCTGGTTCGAGGCAATAGGCTCATTTTCCACCGTTATCTCGGGTGAATAGCCAAGAGTACTGGGCATGGCATTCCAAATGGAGCGAAAGTTCCATCCTGTGGGTTGATTTTTCTATAATATATCTTGCCTCACCTACAAGAACAGTGGTAAGGTACCTCAACCTGCTTTCATTACGCCTGCAATGTTAAGGACGCCAAGTCGAGCAGTATCTGAGTGCAAAATGCAAACATTAGAAAGACAATTTCAAACCGTAGACTAGGAAACGAAGGGTAAATAACGTGGAGATTGTCATACCATTGTCCGTAAAAATTTCAATTTAATCGCTAGGAGTTCAATCTGAAGATAAATCAAAGCTTCCGTATTCGCTTGCCTGTACTGCAATACAACAGGCTGTAGATCCGCTTACATCCTGAATTTGGATTATCATAGGTCATGGCGTGTTTGTTATGGCTTCAGCGAGCTGGCAACGAGGGTACCTGTGCATGCGCCCTTGACACCCTGTTACCAGCTCCATATCTCTGCCAAACAATTGCGAGCCTTGTCAAAAATATCGAAGGCGATATTCTCTATGAAACTGGCCAAGTGCACAAAACATGGCTCACTTCGCGTATTTCGGTTCTATGGCTCGATGTGCACTCAGCTGAGAAGGAGCGTATGCATACACAACTACTAACCGTGCACCATATGCAAAAGATAGTGCTGTAATCGCGCTCCGGGATCGGTTGAGGCGCACGCAGCATGTCCAAAGAGGCTTGGTGGGTTTGCTCTGGACGGCCGTCGACGGCTCGAATCTAACATGCATATACGCCGCCTTATTGAAGTACACCCGTGGACTGCTACACATGAAGCATTGACAAATGGATGTATGCAGCACTTTCGAAGAGATAGAAAAAGAACAGAGAGACGTTGTTGCTTCACTGCATCTATATTCAATTGTGCACCCTGTCCCTTGGGAACCTTTTCCAACTTCTCGTCAGCCACACTAACTCTAGAGAGAAGATGTGGTAAGCTCCAAGAAACCAAGATGTCTGGTTTATCCACACGATAAAGCAGCCGGTGAGAAAATCATAAAGAGCTCAGAAAGTTGAAAGAATTAAGATGTACAGGCCGCTGTCGAATTTCAGCTTGTTTTGGCGGGCAATTCAACCATGTTACAACACCCGAGATAACGAAGCCGTTCTCACTTCTTTCAGATGAAGTCGAATGCATTCTTGGCCGCTTTCGTAAGATTGTACTGATGAGCACGAGCCACAAGCACATCCTTCCATTAGCCAGTGAAATTAAACTCACCCGAATGAATTTATTTAAGGAGTTTCTTGATCTACATGTTAAGGTGTTTGTACTACAAACCATCGGTCTGCAGCTGCAAGTGGGCTACAACTGAATTCTTGCACTAGACGGCATTCTCATCGAACTAAGCCACCCAGCATGACAGAAGTCGTTTCGGACTCATTAATTCAACCGGTACGGCGCTGAGCAAGCCTGTAGGTGTGTGTGTTTCGGCATAGCTTTCGATTTCGACACCGCACTACATGCCTGGCAACTGCACCCATTTGAAAAATAGGCTATAACCGACGAGCATACGGGTGCCACGATTCATGAAAAGTTTCAGTGAGTTTATATTTTACGGATACAGGTGGTATCAACAAAGTTCGAGGATAGGCTCGCCATGATTTCAGCTTACTCGGGAAGTAACTGATATGCACGTGTAGCAAGTGATGATATTGCATCTTAGAGTTGGTGAATAAATTTCATTCTCAGGCAGCCTGAGCCCTCGGGACTGGGTTTTCAACCAGATATTTCAAATATCCACGCCGGGTTGAAAATTCAGAGGTGCCGGCAACCGTAGGGTGTTGTACACGTAGTGCATGTAGCAGAACTCGAACAGAGAGCTTGATAAATAAATCTGACTGTCCTCATAGTCGGAAGTTATCCTTTCTACACTGTATGCTTGAATCTAGCTCAAAGACGAAGTTACCAGTGGGATCAAACAGAAGCTTCTGATTACCCAATAAGATTCAGCTACATTGGAATATGATTATCATTCAAGTTGCCAAAATGATGCACACTATTTTCAACCGTTAGATTCGTTGTGCACTTCTTCCCGCATTTGGGGAGTAGTGCGCTTTTCGTTTTTCAATTCAGTTCGGCCTTGGATGTCGTGTGCGTGCGTCAGCAGTGAAGTGTCAGCACTCTCTTTTTCAAGAATCTGTAAGCTAATAGTATGAAGATTCGATATTATACACAACGTTGGCTTGTAGATCTAAAATAATCATTCATCGAGCTTTCGCATGTTTGCAATATCGCTTTTGATTTTCCTGGGATGGGATTTCCGGTGACGAGGATCCGTTGACTGTAACCAGGTCTGACTCAGAAGCAATTAAAACTAGAGTGAAGTCCGGCAGAATCTGAAAGGCCAAGTCATTTACAGGTGAAGAGGTATGAATTCGGGGGTCCATGGGGAACTGGGGTCATGATGGCCGGGTTCCCAGTATTCATGGTGTGGCTCTGGCTCAGTATCACATTCAATCATGGGATCCCGCTCATTCCTTGGGATCTTCAAGAAGTATCGGAAGCATGGGGATTCATGGTTAAGCACGCATCTCCCACTGCCGAGGCGGGGTTCTTTCACATTGTGTACTCGTTGTACACATGGGCGTTGGCACAGTACCTGCCAGGTCCCGTAGTAGTTGGCGGACAAAGTGATCAAGACCCTCAAGCTAGAAGGCTGGAGTACGTTTGTAATGGAGCTCTCTCTTGGTATTTGTTGCACCTGACAGCCTTTCTGCTGCACACCACGGGGCTGTTCGACATCGTTTGGCTAGCGGACCACTTTGGCGAGCTGATGACCACAGGAATTCTTCTGTCACTTCTAGGTAAGCACATCATGTACGTATTTCTGTCGAGCTTGGCTATGCAATGTCACATGCGATCATAGCGTAGCAATACTTACAGAGTACGCTCTATATGCTTCAATACGCAAGTCAACTCTACTGAACATTTCATCACAATACTTGAGATCCATTCACGGTGTACTGCTTGCGTACCATATCCTTGCACGTTATCTGACGGTACTGACCCTTCCAAACAGATACCAAGAGGCTGCGAAGGAATAGTGACTCACGTGCAGAATTAATGCTTAGTATCACCAACGCAAATGGTAATGTGTTACTTAAATATTGTGCTAGCACAGGGTCGGTGGCGCTGTATGTGTGGGGCATGTGCCACACCGATCGCCGTGACGCTAGTGGCAACATTGTATACGACACGTTCATGGGTGTCCTAAGGCACCCCGTCATCGGCCGCGTGCATCTCAAGATGCTGTACGACATCCGCATACCCTGGGCGCTTGTCTTCTACGTTTCCCTCGCCTGCGCCCTGAAACAGGGCCGCACCCTTGGCTACACAACAGCTGCCTCCTGGTTCATGGTCCTCGCACACTTCTTGTACGCGAACGCCACCCACAAGGTACGGCGAGCGTGCTCAAACATCCTGAAATCTCACATCTAAATATTATCAAACCATCTGAAACGACACCGTGCTGCAGGGCGAGGAGCACGCCATTTGTACTTGGGATCTCACCACCGAAAAGTTCGGCTACATGCTGTTCTTCTGGAATGCTGCGGGGATTCCTTTTGGGTGCGCCGGCCCTTTTCCAACTGCTACACATGCTGGTTTAAGTTTAAATTCTTTCTTCTCTAGACTCCTAGGTCCAGGATTGTACAATTTCGAGAATGACCTCAACTCAAACTCACTAGAGAACGAGAACACTGATCCTGCTTCGGTGAGTGAAGGAAGCCGGAATTAATTAAGCATGACATACTATCTGCCTTACTATCGATTCTTAACCCACGTACAGACCTGCAGCTGGTTTCGTTCAGCTCGCATCTTGCTCTACCGCAACCACCGCATCATGGGAAGAGGCACCGAATAACCTTCAGGCTAACGGCACCTGGATCAGTAACGCGAGAGTTGCACCTCACGTGCCCGTTATTGAAAAGCGGCTTGAAATGGTATGCATGGGAATGCTTACAAGTTGTAGCTCCGCCACGGTCGTATGGGCTTGTTTAAGCGAGCTATTGTTCATGCCTAGCGTATTAATTACATTGTTGTGGCGACGGCAGGCTTGGGGCAGGACGATGAGAACAAAAGTGTAGCTTTCCGGTTCCGAAGGTTTCCAAAGTCGAGTGCACAGGGCTCTAGGGACTTGCTGTGGCGAATAGATACCTAGTCGACTTGAAAATAGAATGCAACACCACATCTTGACGGGACAGGCCGCGAGACTGCTCCGTATCTGGTCAATTATCGTACCAGCCAAATCTGGTAGAAAGCGTGAATCAGGGTTTTCGAGCTTCAAGTGTCGCACCGAGTACTACATGTACTTTCTCATCTGGTTCACTGATTTTGATACACCTCGCAAAAGTAAAGAATCCGAGACTTTATGAGGGCTTGACTCTGCGTAAACATGGCCGGACGAATTCTTGTTGCTTGTGCTGGTGAATCAGCCACTGTGCAACATAATTGTGCAGCGGCGTCGCAAGCTTGTACACAATATTATAGGAGATCTTTAAAATCCACTGGATAGTGGGTCATCCGCATCCCAGGGCTCCATCTGCAACGCTGGTTGTTTGAATCTAACACACACGTCACTAGACTTGCGCATACCATCCCTCAGGCTAATTCTACAGCTTCCAATATCATAATTCAGCCTTATAACCTCATTTTAGCTTCAGTATGCCATACGCTGCTTGATGACGCCCATGGACGATCTGTCGTAGTACCGACATGCCAACACGAGAACCCCGTCACGATCCCCATGGCGTCGATTGCCCTAAAAATCACAAGTGTGAAAGGATGCCGATTCCGCGCCGTCAACACGTACTTCTCTCATTCTTTGCTGTGAACAGTAAAACCTTCCCTGAGTGGAAGTATGCGCTCAGTATTCTTTGAGCGCTCGCTCGACATAAAATGCCCGTTCTGCGCATACTGCATGTGAGTAGCGAGCAGCTAGCTCCAGCAAGAAGAAATCCATGTATTTCGTTACGTAACACATTCCGGAATGGTGTATTTCCACTTCCGCTGGCCTACAAGCACCTAGTCCGTAATCAGAAGGGCTTATTTGCACACGAGGTAAACCGGGTCATACACATGCGCATGACGTAGGAAGAATATACTATGGAAAATATATATTGTGGAGGCTGTATCGTGAAAAGGAGGAGGCACAGAGCACACATGTACCATCTCCAGTGGAGCTTTTGCTTGCGCCATGGCCACACCCACGCGAATAGAAAGCAAGGACGAATATCTCAATCAATTTGACTGTTTGATTCATTCTTTTATTATTTGTACAGGTCAGGCCGTAACAGAGGAATACATCTGTTGATTGAGAAACAGCACTTGAAAAGTTTTGCTTACATACTGCACAGCACAAATGAGGGTATCACCTTGTAGAAGCCAACTCCAACCAACCCTAGCTAAAGCTTGTCCTCAGATAGTATTGTATGCCGCGTCCTGTCGCGTATATCTGTACTGTATCGACAACAGCCATTGTTCGAACGAACCTCGTATATGTCACAACTTTCATAAATATTAGCTCGTCATCTCGGCATGTTACGCCCTGCTGTATCAATGCTAATCTCCACAGCGCTGACGCCAAACAGTCGAGATAGTTCGCCTGTACAATACGACCCTTTCAAGTCTGCTCGTCATTTTGTACTGTGTTTGGTGCCTGACGCAACTCCGGTGATTAATATCGTCGATCATTGATACAAAACCGCCGACTGTTGGAATCGGAAGCGAGGTTGCAGGCGTGGAATCAGTGGCTTTATCCCTCCAAGCGTTGCAGCCCCGGGGCTTTTCAGGACTGACAGCCGTGATATCGGGAGTGTTACCTCAGTCGCGCCTCGGCTGTTAAAAACTGCGTGAATTATTTGATAAGTCGACCAGGCAGCCAAATGTTGTAAGAAGCTTCGCGAAGCTTCTTACCAACGTTGTCAGCACCGTAGCTGGATCGGCACAGTGCACACGCGCTGTCAACAGGGGGGGTGTTCGACAGAACGAGGAAGTTTGCCGCGATGCAATGTTGCAATTTTTCTGAAATTTTGTTTCTTTCTGGGGGGGTTTTGGGAAATGGAGTTCTTGAAATCTTCACATCCCAGGAAGTCATGTTGTTAGGTTGTGAGGGGACAGGAGGATTGGCAACCTCCGGCGCCCAGCAGTGGCCTATCTCAATCAAATAGTAGATGATACAGCTGGTGCTTCAGGGTCCATACGCAAAGGAATGAAGCATTATGGTTGGAAAAAGAATTAGGCACACACACACACACATACACACTCACACGTTGAATTAGTACTTAGTTGCCGTGGCGTTTGCGGTCCAGGTATTCTGCGACGTCGCTGCATCTGCTCGTAAACGGCCCTGTGGCGCACCACTGGGCGTACTCGACGCTCTGCTATGCGCTCCTGATCGCCGCGTACTACATCTGGGACACGTCGAACTGTCAGAAGTCGGTGTTCAAGGCTCAGAAGGACGGCACATGGGACGCGAATCGCTGGCGCGCCCCGCCGCAGCTCCCGTGGAGCGTGTTGGACAACCCCAAGACGCTCGGCGGCCGGCTGCTGGTGGACGGGTGGTGGAAGTACGCGCGCAAGGTGCGTCGAGAAGGAAAAGGAACGCTCCAGAACCTCGCCATTGTCGGCTGCTTCCGCCTGAAATTGTGTCCGTGCGCGCAGGTGACATACTCGTCCGACTTGGTGATGGCGTTCCTGTGGGGAGCCATTGCAGGCACATCCAGCGCGCTCCCGTACTGGTACTTTGTTTTTTTCCTGATTGTTTTGGTGCACCGCGTGTCGCGCAATGAAGTACACTGCGCTAACAAGTACGGCGCGCTTTGGGATGAGTACGTCAAACTCGTCCCGTACTGTTTCGTCCCTGGCGTCTACTAAATCGAAGACGTAAGGGATTCATCTGCCCAACGTAGCCAAGTGTTATCAGCGATGAGAGAGAAATTTTGCCCAGTTGTGTGTAGTTTGATGAATGAGGTAGTGGAGTGAATAAGTACGATTTCACTGTCTATGTGTGAGAACGTGGTCTAGCAGGAATGTGGTGATGTGCGACGTACGTGATAAGTATGAAATAGATTTCAAAAAGGATGTTCCACCACGATGTTGTAACGGAGTGTGCACAGTAGTGCAAACGAGCAATGGATTGTACAAGCTATATCACAACGTGAAGTGTATCGGATTCGAATTGCCAGTTTATCGGTCGAGGAGAGTATGGATCGGTTCAGACATGAACAGATATTTTCATCACATTAATCGTCAAGAGTGGTTAACCATTAACTTTCTAGCATTGTTTAATTCCTTATCTGTTCGATTGATGCGATTAGTGCATATTCTTTCCCTTGTCACGTTAGTTAATTATGTTCACCCGTTTGTCTACCATTCCATTTTGCTCTACTCGTATATTTTCATTTTGACAATTATATGTTCAAAAGTGACAAGCGCACAAAATTACAGCGTGCTTGTGTAACTCAGAAAATTGTACATTTGCCTGTGCACACCGATTCAACTCAACTATAGTCGCCTGATTGGACTTACTAGGTGTACCGAGCATTCACTGGTATGCAACTTCCATCACTATCGCCACAGGATAAATGTTTGCGGATGGATTCTGCTCAACATCTCTGAGAACCTGGTGAGAACTTAGAATGAGAAGTTAGCAAGCATGTTGTTCGCAAATGGCTGGGAAATGTGATCAGTCAAGTTCTCAATTGGCCCTTTGCCTGTGATGACAGCTTGAGCACCAAATCCGAACATGGCCAACATTGCCAAGCGCCCATTCTTAAGTTCCTTCGTTCGCATGACTTTGGTCTCCTCTTCAGTTTTGCACATTCCCATAAAGTTGAAGAACCACCCACCTGCACGGGTCAACCAACCAAGGGTCGCATAACACCTCACTAATTAAGCTGAGCGGTTTATACCAGATTCAGACACATACCTGGGTAAGCTGGCTCCCCTGAGCCCTTGAATGCACTCTCAAGCCCAAGGAAGTATTGCTCGCTCATAGATCCAGGCTTGTTGTAGTCTCCGATACGCCTCAACTCAGCAAATTGCATCAAGACAACCTCAATCCAGAACAGAGCCCATGGATCGATGGAGTAGACGCCCTCGGGAGTACCCAATGGTGGAATAACTCCGCTTTTAAACCATACAACGTTGGTGCTCTCGGGAATAAGACCGAGTTTGCCAAGGACTTCAGGAGCTACGCAGCCTGCTGCACCAAGCATAGCCCAACGCCCGTTCAGGACTTCAGCGTAACGCAGCCATTCTGGGGACATGACGCCACCAGAAGCGCCGGTTTCAGGGTCCAGCAATCCCAAAGGATCAAATCCGAGGTCGCCCGCATAAGTCCCGTCGAGGTATGCAGCCGATGCATCATCAGGGAAGAAAAGAGAACCTCCTACTCTTGGAGCATCCTAAACGAACTCTGATGTTTAGTGAATGAACAAGCGGTTGTATGTCACGAATCGCTACTGTCAACTACCAGTTACCCTGGCTTGACACGGTTGCAACAAAAGCTACACATCAAATACAATAAATGTACAACGGGAGACACATATCGTGACAAGAAACATTCAGGATGAATGAACAAAGCTTGACAATGCAAGCAGGTACCACTCTTAAAGTGTAGTCTGTCTCAATCACGCACCTTGGCAGCTGTTACACTGGTCTCCTCTTCTGCCCTTGTTACTACGCGTCGACCACAGAGGGCCTGCAAAGTGTCGTAGGATCTGTTGAGATTCGAGAGAGCGTACGAGAGTTGGAAGCTGATACACGGAATCAACCAAGTCTAGATTTTGCTTGCAAATGGTTAGTAGATATGAAGAAATCGCCCAGAGTAGTCAAGATAGCAGTACAAATTGATGTTCATACTCGCCACTGCACCGTGCGTGCTGATTGCACAAGGCTTCTTGAAACGATACCCTCAAGCACTAACTTTCAAACGCAGATAAAGTAGTGTAGACAGCAAACAGAGTCTAATTATAACGATGGGCTTAATGAGCACATGGATCGAGCAGGGGTTCCCATGATGTAGCGACCCCATATGTACACGAAACAGAAAGCCTGCGGTTGGCAACCACCACGCTCCCGACTCTGGCCCTCTCATTGTCAGACAAAGAAAAGTCAAGAAACTGAAACTTGGCTATCTACGAAGTTATTCTGTGACGTCGCGTACCTTGAAGTTAACCCTGGAAGTGAAGCAAGTAGACATTTTCGCGATTTAATTGTACCGTGGAAGAACGTCGGCTGGTACCGTTTGGCCAAAGCTCCGGATAATTTCAAGCTACGGTCCTGTGGAGGTTGCCAGAGCGTTGCACGCTCCGAGCATCTTCGTTCCAATGATCGAATCGACTCGATTTGCAGAGAGTGTAGATCCTGAGTGCATCGGATACCATGCATGCAGACCTGGGATCCGAGCCAAGCCGAGACTCACTGTGGTACTCGAGATGGAGTTCGATAACACCATAATATTCGTTAACATTGGCCATGAAGGGAAGTAGGCTGCTTGCGAAACATTCCGTGATCTACAGTGTGAGCTCATTTCGAGGTAGCAGGCAGTCCATTAAAGCATTTAGCTGTTCACCACGGAATACTTCATATTGAGACCAGAAAATTGAATCATTACATTGAACAGAATCTTACAGTAACAGTGCATCTTTCTTCGCGCACTGTTGAAATCCATTGGAACCGGGTGCCAATAAGTAGCGACCATTGACGTCCAAAACATAAAGTGATAGACTCGCTATTATACTTGAACATTTGTCTGGATTTTATGCTTCCGCCCGCACTAGTTGACCGAAGTGGCGTTACCCGCTCATGTTCCTTTCGCTTATATGTACAATGCTTCTTGCGTGAAAGTCATGCAGTAGGTGAACGAGAGTAAATGTCAGAGTATACACTCAAATATCAGGGACACCCAATTACAGGTCAAGGGCTGAATGGAGCAACCACGAGCTTGATTACCGCACATGTGTTTTTTCATCCGCGCGCAGGCCTGCATGAACCTGCACTCGTAACTTTTTGCTACTTACTTCAAAACGCCCCCAATGAAACAGCGCAATTTGTTAATAGCGTCTTGACTACAATTCGTTGTCGCAACAAGCCGGAATCAGAACGTCCTGTAGGGCTAACGGTTCCGATTTCAACGAACTGTGAGATGCAGTGACTTTTCTGAACCTGTCCCGTACCTTTTTGTATTGATCAAAAAAATCTACTCAGAGGGATGTAAGGCATTCGCTTATTCTTTGTCTTGCACCCCTTCCGACGTGGAAAACACTGTTATTGTCATGAACTGAGTACTACACTCAACTCGGCTTGCACGACTCACAAGCCCGAGTACAAATTGTAGCAGGCTTATTAGTTTGGTCATTGAAGGGACATTTAACTAAAATGTTCCTCAGGAGCGCTAAAACCCAGTCTGTAACAGATTGGGTTGTAAACTAACCCTTTTACGAGCAATAATGAAGTAATACAGACAGTTCAATTGGCAAGATGGACGTACACGATTACAAAGAAAGACACAGTACTGTAACTTTATCATCCATCCATCTGATGTTCATGGGCGTTGAGCCTTGGTTGCTTCTGACCCCTCCTGTCAAGCATGGAATGTTCAGAAGAACTATATCATTCCTATTGTATGTGGAAACACAGCTCACTCATTCCAGTCTGGATAATTTGTTCGATTCCCAAGGAAAGGTACCACATTCAGTATTTTCGTATATCTTTCGTTGCATGCTAAAATCAGCAAACCTATGGAGATTTAAACTGACGTGCGAAGCATAACTATTGATGAGATGGACACCTGTGAACTTGATCACGCAAAAATGGTTACATCTGCCTCAATGCTAAGCTGCTATACACTGAACCACACATCACAGCGCAGCACACGGTGTACATGGCAAATTCCTCATTGTGATACTGATGAGCAGGGCTCTATGGTACTGCAGAAATTACAACCAGACCACAAAGATATGTCAATATTTACTTGCCAATAACGTTTGGAAGGTTGAGCAAGTTGGTGGTGATGTTGAATCCGAAAGGATCAGCCATGTGTGAGAACAATCCTTCAAGCGGCCCCTCCCGCGTGACAAGAGCTTGCACGGCAAAGCCAACGAAAGAAATCATTGCCAAACGTCCGTTCTTAATCTCCTTAAGCTGCATGTCTGGAGAGTTCAAGCCAACGGGATCGAATGGGAATTGTTCGATGAGTCCGGACTGCATATACAAAATATGTGAGGCAGAGAATACACAACCTGTGCTATAAAAGCTCACATGTGGTCTTCCTGCGAGCTTCACTGTTCTTATTTGTTTGTCAGTTTCTACAGCGTCGCATTAAACCCAATGCTGTGATTCAGATTCAGGTGAGCATACCGAGCCGGTCTCAACAAAGCCTTTGTAACGCTTGGTCTCCAAGAATCCAAGAACAGCAAACTCAATAGCGAGAAGAGGGAGGGTATCAATGTCGTATTCCTTTGCACCGGCCTCGAACCACTTAGGGGTTACACCAAGAAGCTCCTGGCCCATGATGCCAGCAACTGCCATCATAGCCCAGCGACCGTTCGTCTTTTCAGCTTCTTGGTACCTGCAGTATTTTCTGAGACAATGACGTGTAAAGAAATTCTTCTGGAAAAGCTGCCGGATGTACGGGACCCGCGCAACCGGGTACATTCCGAACAGCGTACAGTGACGAGGGAATCGAAATAAGCCTTCACAACACAATGCAGGTGCTGATTGTAGTCATTTCAAGGCAGTGAAGTCATGGTACGTTTGGTCATAATGTTTGGACTAGTGCAACAAACCCTCGAAACCAAGCTAGAAGAGCAAAAGATCAAGGCCACCGACCGCTTTCGTTGTGCGAAAAAGTGTACATATGTTCATTTCGAACCACATCCTGTGATCAGCCTTTCTTATGAGTCAGTAGATGAATTGAATATCGACAGCTCCAGAGGAAATATAACGTGCGCAGGGTAATGAAACACAATGCCGACGTTAATAAATGTAGTCAGAAAAATATGTTGTTCATGAAACATGTGGCATATCCATACCACTTCAAGCGCTCTTCTCCTTGTAGGCCAAGGCCAAGGGGATCAAATCCGAAGTCACCAGGCATGGATCCATCCAAGTGAGCAGGGGGGGTCATTCCTGGAATCCAAAGACCACGATCAGCTGCACTCGCCTTAACGACGCGAGCAGCAGAAGGTGCTGCGCGCACTGTGGTGCCGAATGTCTTCACGGTGCAAGCCATTGTTCTCGATACTGTTGATAACTTCTGTTACAATTGGGAACGCCTCAACTGGTGTCGTTCTTCCGGTTCCATCGATTCTTTAGGTCCGCTGTGAAGGCCTGTGATGACTTCTCCCCCACTTTTTTTGCAATCAGCATCAAGCCGGAGGATCCCGTCAAACCTCGTGGATTCAGATTCGGTCACCCTCGTTATGCCGCGCTGGACTAACAAAATCATGAGTGGGGGGAGTTGCACATTAATCCAGGAAAACATGATATACTCGACAGAACTCGACAGAAGTGGAGAGTGAATTTTAACACGCCACAGCTAGTGTGGTAGGAGGTATTTGTGTTGGCTCTCTTTGTTTTCGAATCTCTGATATGAACATGGGCATTAACAGGTCTAGTCGCAGCAGTTTGGTGCATTTACTTATTTAATTTTGCCTGGCGCTCTTTGGAACATTGATTTCTCGCAACAATGTTCAGCTTGGCGCCCAGCTTGGTTGTACAGCGCACTACGACTTGGTTGCGGTCAGAGAACGCTCCAAGGCCACGCAAACTTAATGTATCGTTTGTATGTTGGATGAATTAATTGATCGCGACTTCAATACTTTCGCTCTTCGCCCAATGCCAAGCAGCTAAAGCTGGCGTTAAGAACGCCATCGCACAGGAGTCAGCACGAGAAAGTCCGTAGTACCCGCATTCGATGGCACAGATGCCTTTAAGATAACTCTGAGGTTCCAGAAAGGCTTATTTTGTGACATGCGGAACATTAAGTGGACGCCCGTCACATGGAAAGCTTTGACTAGGACGAGTGAAGTCACTAACAGCTCAAGCACTTGAACGAGAACGAATACTGAGTATAGCATCCATCTCGTTCATGATACAACGCTGCATAGTTTTTGTTGCAAGTTCACCCTACCTTATAACTGCAAGTCTGTTGACTCTGGAAACATTACATTCCGCAGCGAAGCGAGTTCGTCTTGTGACAATTATTCAACCTGTGCAGTAATGAACTCGAACCTTAAAGCCCTTTTGGACGTGAAACCCTCTTAACACCGACGCGTAGATTCTACCTTATCTCTAGCACCAGAACTCCATCAGTAGCTCCACCGAACAAGGACATGATGAATACGACTCACAAAACATGCGACATTTCGATTGCTGACCCAACTGCACCGCCAATCTACTCCCTTGTCATTCTTGAAGCTGTAAAATCAGCTGAAACTAGACCCATACTATTCAAATGACTCGTTTCATAAACTAATAATGAACTACTCCAATTGTCAACAATTGCCCAAGTGTGCTCCGCACAACACTGCTCTCTTTCCAGACTCTAGAAATCCCTCAAGCCTTTAATTTATAGGAATGTTCTGCAATGCAGGTGTCTCTGAGAACTTCAACACAACCAACAAAGGGTTGTGGACGCCTGCTGCGGCTTTGTATTTCTCTAATGTGGTATTTTACCAATGATGTGGGCTAGAGTTGGGGCTACTCAGCACAAAGCAGAAAATATTTTGAGACACAATTACATATCACCAATATTACTTGCAGTTATTCCTTGTAAGATGATAGTGCTTGGTGTCATATCATGTATTATCGTTAAGTTCCAAATGAAAAAGCTGAGTACAGAGCCACACATATTGAACATATAACAGCTGACAGCCAACATGTTGCGCATTGACCACAATCTGACCCCTTCAACAGGATGTAATCTACACCAAACTAAAGAATTCTGACATCCTTTCCTGTTGGAGACAGGGCCATTGATTCTCGATCTTGAGGATCCAGATGTAGGCTTTCTGACCAAAGTGTACTCTCTCATTGCCTCAGCATGCTTGCATTTGTGATTTACTCGACACAAGCAAACTGTGTGAGTTGTTGCTTGCTGTTATGATGGATGCACAGCCATGCAATGTAAGACCATCTTCTTTCTTTGCCCTCTTTCTTTGCTACTGAGAGATAAATGCTCCATCAAGGTCTAACAGACACCTGCAGCACATCAACTTTGAACAGATCCGCATCCCATAATAACCTGTGTCACTCGAGGAGATGCTCAAATGACTTGGCAGTGAATTGGAAGTGCAATTCATCAAGGGTTGGATCTTGAAAAGAGCATGTGAACACGTCAGACATGACTGAGCACATGTCAAGGTTTAGACAGTGTAGTTCAGGTACAGTAACTGGTCCACACTTCTGAGGAGCTCTAAGGAAATGCTCAATAACCAGTCAAGAGAGTGCTTGCCCTGTGTGAAAAACTAGCATACATTAGTGGAATCTCTGATTGAGCAGGGGGTGTGGTGTATGCTCAATTATAGCACTGGCAGAAGAGCTCTCCAAGGTGAGCAAAAGGCAGAGTGCGACACAATCAAATCTTAATGCCATGAAACCATTAAAGTTAAGAA
The DNA here is from genome assembly GCA_032356285.1 of Smithsoniella earleae. Classification (NCBI taxonomy): domain Eukaryota; kingdom Viridiplantae; phylum Chlorophyta; class Ulvophyceae; genus Smithsoniella; species Smithsoniella earleae. The sequence goes on from JAULKQ010001395.1 coordinate 15,157, forward strand.
ATTTTGGCAAAGGCATTTACGGTGTTGGAGAACTCAAGTGGAATTGGTAACTTTTTTTGTGAACTTTTTTGCGAGGGATGGCGAGGAACAGAACTCAATCGGGTACTTGATCCTCGAAAGAAGGTGAACATTGGCCCTGTTTTCCTCAGCAAAGTAAGCCGGATTGGTTTAAGCATAATATTAAAAAAGTGGTACAAGCGCGTTAGCGATACTTAGCACTCTTGCAAACTTTGGCAACTGTCAGGTTTTAGGCTCAAATCACATTTTGGGTGGAAGTGACTTAGGACTGGAATGGAAACCAGGGGGTTGACCATGTAAAGAATGTTGCACGGATTCGAACCAATGAATCAGGATGTGGATGACTTCTCTTCATAAGTGTCCAGGCGGAAATACGCGCGTAGTGCAGATGAGGTGCATGTGCACGAGAGCAACAGAATAGTGCGCACAATCGAACAAAAGTGCAGGAAAACGTAGACATGTGCACTATGTAGCTGGCATGAAGATTGCGCGCAGAAGTGCGTGCCTCTGTAACTGACACTCAGCATTGAACGATTGAACTGAATCACGGAGAGAAATCACGCGTATCTTCGTTTTTCTTTCGAGACTGTGGCCCTGGTTGCTGGACATTGTCAGAGTTAGGGCAACTCAGCATATCAGAGAATTAATCCGATACCTCGTCTTTATTCATAATCACAACGCGGGTGCAGATTCCACAAGACAAAGAAAAAGCTGATCTAGTTTGGTGTTAAAAATTCATGCATTAACCCTGCTGTACGTATTCTAGCCCAGTATGTTCGAGAAACTCCTTCGCGAATGTAGGATCCACTCTGCCGGAAGAGTTTCAGGATAATTGAAATTGTTCTAATATCATGAGGCTTGGCGTTTCCATTGACTTCGAGACAGTCGATTCATGATACCGAGAACGTGGTTTATTTAAAGTAATTTTATCTGCGGCTTATTCGTATGCCCGAGTCCTGATAATTAGCCGATACGACAGGACGAAGCGGGTCTTAAAGCTTCGGTGTAATCAGGAAATTCTGCTCATTCCTGGATACCAAGCAGAATAACGTTATGAAAATATGGGGCACGCTGACAAAATACAGAGTTAGCTAACAGTGTTGTGTTATTATTATTACCATTAGCATCGTCATGTGAATTGAAATCTCTTATATGTGTAGTATGCTACATGAATGAAGAATATACACAATCATGCTACAGTTCATCTTCACTTAACAAACAGCAGTGTCTTGTTGGCAAGTAAGCTACATGCTGGTAAGCCAACGTAAGCGGACGTATCGGCACAGGAAAACTGAAGGCTGAGGGTCTTTCACTCGTTTTCTAGCTCTACGAGTTGAAGTTGCACAAAGTATGGTTAAATACGGAATCTAATCAATGTTTTCGTTCCTACGAAGAATGGCACATGCCGGAGATACTTGATTGTTTTCGGCACCTCATTCGGATCATGCGTTAAACGGATATGGCGCATGCCTAGTAGAGCAGTTGATCGATCATGGCCGCGCCCGTCGCGTGCACGCCGAGCATGCCAGCCATCTAAGATGGCCCGCTCTATATTGGAAAATGTGGGTTGATGGAGCTATCTGTATCTGACAAAAACGAATTTTGACTTGTAATGTTGTCGTCCTAGGGTAGAGGGTTTAACTCTGATTTCGAGCTCAAATTTTAAACCAAGTGTGAAGCCGCACAGTGCATTCGCTGCTGATAACAAACATATTTTGATGAATGTTTATTTGCTGTGAGAATAACGCTTCTGAGCGTAAATTCGGCAAGCATAACGCTGTGCAATTCAGTCGGACCTAAACCCGATTTTGTCAGGGTATGCGATGAGCCAACCCAGTACGAACTAACGTATATACTATGTAAAGCAGCCTTCCTGACGCACAGACACACCGTTGCAATGCGGGTTTCTAACGAGAAGAATTCAGATCGTTGATGGGTCGTCTGTATTGATGGACAGGTACAAACAACGCACACTTGAGCGCACCGAAAGAAGACTCAATGGACTTCACCGCCCGTACAGCGTTTTCCAGACACCTTTCAACCGACTTTGTCATCGAAAAGCACACATAGTTCATGTCGATGCCGTCACCCCCATGCTGTGTTACATCTTACAGTGATGAAAGTCAGGCTCTTGCCATTCTTCTGAACCTGCTCACATAACTTAAGTATCGCTCCAACACAATGGAAAGGAAACTAATAAGTGCTTACGAGATATCGAG
>JAULKQ010001406.1:1397-17373 GCA_032356285.1 Smithsoniella earleae
CCGAAGCTCTGATGTCCCCTATCTCTTTCTCTAGCCACCGACATCAGTTGGAAAGATAGAAAATCTGCAGCGACTGGAGGGCAGTAATCTGATGCGCACAGACGACTTGTATCGCAAGTTGCAGGCTAGGAAATACAGCCAAGACACCTTGCAATTGTGTAGTCACACTTAGCGGATTACTACACGCGATGAACCCGATGTATAGAAAGAAGACTCCTGTGGATGCGGAAATTATATAGGTCTACAGAGCTACGAGATTGAACGGGCGGCAGTTATTGCCGAGCTTCATCGTGCTGACATTCGCTTTCTGTTCGTGCGATTTGAGTTTGATCTCAATCGCAGGAACACGTCTGTAACGCTCAATCTTGGCTATAGCGTACCCCTACCCTACGTCGTATGCCGTACAAAAAGTTTTGTTAGCTGTCTCGTCCTTCGGAAGCTTCTGTAGAAGGTGTGGGTATGATACGGGATGTTCCTCGTGTAACCGCGTGCTGCGTTTCGAGATTACGAAGTTGTGCACATGTAACAACCGAATGTAACATGATCTGCACAGGTCCTCCGTATTTCGCCGTCGCTGGAGCATAATGTCCACAACCCTTTGGCCGGCATGCCATCCCTGCCGGCCGGCGGCCATCCCCAGTACGCCCTGGTGCCCGCCGGATCGGCGATGCCCGATGACATGCTGTCTCAGATCGATCTGGAGGTCTCTCGCCGCGTAGCTGCCAGCACGCGCCTCAAGCTCGGCCTGCTCTCCTGGTTCTGCCACAACATGCGCCAGCGCTGCATGCTGGAAGTGTCCGCCAGGTTCTGCCACCCACAACTCCGAACAATCGCGCGATCGCCATGCCATTTGTTTATCCTATCGTACTGACACGTCTTTCCCGCACTCTGTGACGACTCGCCATCGGATGACCTGTCGCCCGTGCAGGCTCCAGGCCGAGCAGCACGCCCTCGCGGTGGAGGCCGAGCTCCTCCAGACCGCCGCGGCGCGGGAATCGGCGCTTCTAGAAGCCCTAGACTCCGTAATGCACGAGGCGCGCGCTTCGTCGGCGGCCCTGGACGCGGTTTCAGGCCTCCACCGCGATCGTCTGGACATCGACCGAGCTGCGGTGGATTTAAAAGCACCTGTAGCCACGCTAACGCGCATCTCTCGCGCCGCCAACAGCAGGTGGCTATCCCGCGCCTCTAAGGTGGGCCTTTTGCACATATCTCTTGTGCACATATTTGATCATGTAACATGTTACGTAACAAGTTACAATAGTTGTTACGTGATGTCATGCAGGAGACGCAATCGACGCACGCGTCCGCAGACGCGTGGCTGGGCCTGGTCCGCAACCTCCCCGTCGACCCGCCCGAGGAGACGCTGATGTCGCTCAGCGCCCTCCGCGCCACCATCATCCGCGTGTACGACCTTCGAACTTCCGACATCATGGACGCGGACGACCCGTGCGACATGGTGTCGCGTGACTCGGTGTTCGAAGCCATCGCGCGGTACTACAACGACCAGTTCGTCGGGGATGGCGTCGAGCTCTTCATGCCCGAGCTGCATGACCTGGATGGCCCGGTCGCCCGGTTGCTCATGTCCTGCAGGTCCTAATTCATCTTGAAAAAAAATAATAAAAAAAAAACAAAAATTGTTTTTTTTTTCCGAAAAAAACCTCCGCAAATCCAGTTTTTTCACCTGTAGCCACTTCTCAGCGGAGCTTTTGTGGCGATGGTGCTTCACAGTAGCCCAGCTCGCAGGCAGTATATGAAGGACCCCCAGGTGAAGCTGTTCGCCATGTTTACGGGGTTAGTGGCTGAGGACTACCTCGGCCATGAGCCGTGGCAGTTCCTAGTCAAGGTGATCTTCTGCGTGCGGTTACTCATGGATGTCAACTGGAGGCTCCTCATCAAGGCATGGCCCACAGAGCGCGGCGCGCCGCTCCCAGCCGCGGCGGTCATGGATCTCCTGGCGAACCTCTACAATGCCGAGAACCCTACGGAGCTGCCGGTGCGCCCACGCCGCTCCCGGCACCATGCGCCTGGCTTGCATGCATGGTAACGTCGTTCTATCCTTCCAGATCGTTCGCGAGCGCATCCTTCACCTCCTGAAGCAGAGCCGCATCGGCCCCGCCGTCGACCTTGACGTCCTCCTCACGGCGCTGGTGCACGATTTCATGCAAGGCGGCGTGCCGCGCGACGCGTGGCTGTTCCCGCGGCGGATAACGGATGGCCGCCTTCCGTCTCTCAGCACCGTCGGCGGCGCCGCACTGTCCGCCGCGGGCAGCATGTCGGCCACCGGTGCGCACGTATAGCCACATCGTGGAGAGTCAAATTCATCACGATTTTGTCACAATTTCATGGGTTTGGGCATGACAATGTTACGGTGCCGTTAGTACGGCCTGGTGTGACCGTGTGAATTGATTCGAATGTCTGTACCCTGATTGGCGGCTTGTTTACAGGGAGGGTGGGGAGTTCGCGGGCAACAACATCATCACACTCCTATTCTGTGTCGAGGCCGAATTCCAAGAGGTCTGTGGAGGCGCCGTCACATGTGCCCTCTCACATGCGGAGCCAAATTGACATTTACAATATACTCGCTGATCTCCAAGTCAACAACCCAGCCTCCCCGCAAGACCCTCGCCAGTAGATGCTAGTGAAAATAAAGTTCTGCCTGATCGGTAACCATGTAATCAAGCAGAGTGATACAATGGCAAGTTTCAGTGTCCACACAACTTGATCAATGCAAGATACTTGTTTATAAAATCACCAATTTACAAAATTTGAACGTCATGATGGACACGTATCGGTTCTTCGTGAACTAGAATTTGTTGTTAATCAGTGAATGGTCCATAAGAGTCAACGACTGCGCTGCCTTCCGCCCTTGTGTTCTCTGTCAAGGGTTGAGTCAGGAATATCTAGTTGCAAATAGACAAGGATACACCTGTGTCTACTCCGACTTTTTTACCTTCTGCTTCTGCAACAAAGAGCAGGTTCACTGTTCTGTCTTTGACTCGGAGACCCACAGTGTCCTGATTCGCACCTTGACCTTGACGGGAGTTTCACCCGCATCACCATTTGCTTCGCTGGTGGTCGAATCTCTTCGTTTCTTTTTCTTCTCTTTCTTTTCCTCCTTCTCTGTCTTCACATCCGCCTGCAAAGTGTACATTTCAGTGCGCCATCGAAACGTTGATTCGTGCGTTTCACAACGCGGAGACTTACTTTCTCCTCAGGAGCTTTCTCCTCAGCTGGCTTCTCCTCAGCTGCTGGAGTCACCTGAGCGCGATTGTATTCAGCTGGCTTTTCTGCCTTGGTTTTATCGTTCTCTTTGGCACCAGAGGCCAACTCTTTCTTTTTCAGAGCATGCGGTCCCAATCCCCACCTTCACCGACGTCAGTCAAATTGACTCATGTCTTGAACTCGAGAGAACAACCACGATTACAATCAAGGCGACTTACCTGCGCGGATACGTGTCCCTCTCCATGATAACACGCTTGATGGTTGCTACACAGCCATGGTCACACGTCGCCATAACCGAGGTTGTCATCTGTGCAATCCCTATTGCAATTGCTTCACCTTTCGTGGTAATTAGAACCACCTGTGTGCCGACGTCGATCCCGTCCTCATATCTCAGCAAGCCTGTAACCGACTGCCATATTACTGACACATGATTGAACTAGAATAGAGCGGCACACTTACATTTTTTTTCTTCTTTTATTTAGTGAAAAATGGTCTGGATAGCTTGATTTTTGAGAACAGCTTTCATTAAGCGCTCGAGGAATAACTACTGTTGCAGAGTAATTCTACCTTGGAATCAAAAACGTCGCATGCCAAGAAATTGACTGGCTTAACAAGTCAAATCTGAGCACCTAAATAGCTTGTTAGGTATGTTTGCCATATGAACACGTACATATTTCAAAAAATACCACTTGGGCATGTCAGATCAAATATTAACGGAAAGAATCAGGTATCGCGTCACTCAGACTCCAGCATGTAGCTGGGAAATGAGATTTGATGTGAATTAGTGAATGGATAAGTTGGTTGGCTGGTTTGAAGAACAGGCTTGTTACAGGCTGAGTTCTCACGTTTCACCATGCTCTTACCGAGCGTGTAAGGGATCCTTTGCACATAATACTAATTGTGACGATAAATTGAACGATCGATACTGTGAAACGGCTCACAATGTCGTCTGTTAGGGCTTTTATTTAATCAACCATGCAGCTGTTAACCTGTGGCGATGTAGCTCTGACATGTTGGGTATTCAGCTCCTCGTCGTATGAACCAAGGCCTGACAGCGCTGTGAACACCATACATGGATTTCGAGCAAGGTTAACTAATTTCAACTTAATCATTGAAGCAAGTTCGGACTTGACGGGATGCTCTGTCATGATGCAATGAGGAAACACTCTCCCCACCAGAGCCATGCATCACTTTCCGCAAGCTAACAAGTTGAAACTGAGCTGGGATAAAGTATTAAATAATTTCGTATTAGATCGAGCGGAACTTGGGGATGGCTGAGATGTACCTGGGATCATGAGCTTAGCCCCGTAGCATACGGCGTTGACAGCTGAATCTTTAACCACACAACGCTTGTAAGATATGAGTAATCTCTCAAGTGGCATGATTACTCTTCTCATATACGACTCGTCGTTTTGCTGACTGAGCATAAACATCGCGTCTATCACGTCGTGCATAGTGACCATGTTGTCTGCCTCCGACAGAGCTCCCGACCGTACTCGTCGGAGCTCTTGCATGTGCCCTCCTGAAAAATATACAATTCTGAGCATAAAGTCCTTCTTTATCGTACACGGATGGGCCAGTAGTGCTTTGAGGCAAGGGCGTACCTACTCCAAGTAAGAGTCCCAGATGAACGCACATGGTACGGATGTAAGTTCCCGCTTCGCAGGACACCCAGAAGATACAAAGACCTTTCTCTGCATTGTACTCGATCAGCTTGCTCGAGTATATCGTTCTCACACGGAGCTGGCGCTTGACGGCGCTGATAAGTGGTGGCCTCTACACAATTATACGGCCATAAGAGTCTACCATACGTAGTTGCAAGAAAGCACTTCAAAATCGTACCTGAAACAGGGCCCCTGTCAACGACTCAAGAGCTGATGCTACTTGAGCTCTGCCTCCCTCAACATCACCATGTAGGCGAAGGATACACACATACTCCTTCCCTGCTGACTGTTGCGCTTTGACTAATCGTGTAGCCCGGTCAATACATACAATCAAGTTTCCGGACACTTTGGGATCCAAAGTCCCTGAATGTCCTGTCTTCTCTACACGAAGCAGTCTCTTCACCCAGGCAACGACTTCATGACTGCTCGGATTGACAGGCTTGTCAAGATTTATACACCCACTCGATATATAATCTTTAATGCTTCGCTTTGATGGGGTGCTTCCTGAGGGAATGGGCGTATAGTGGCCTGTGCGTACGTGCAAGCGGTCGTAATTCTTGAGCAGTAAAGGCCACTTAGAGGAGTCTAATGGTGGAGTTGGAACGTTGCAGGGAATAGCATCATCTGAGCTCAACTTTTGTTTAGATTCGCGAGGCATGGTCGCCGTTATCAGCAGCAGCAACTCATAACAACTGGACTAGCTACGCACGATACAAGGCCTCGCCAAACAGCCGCCAGTCTGACAGTGCAGCCACGTATTTTGAAGCAATTCCACCTGTTTCACTCTGTGCAATCAAATGTCTGTCGTGTGAAACAGATTACACTCTGTAATGCAGAGATGACACACACACACACCGCTTCACTTGCACACATGCACTGGCTCGATCGGACACCGCGTGAGTTTCGGATCTACTTGCTTGGTCTGGTTCGTTGACAGGCTTGACAATTTAATTGTGAATCTGCGTTTCGGAAATTATTGTTCACATTTTGACATCTATTGAGGACAATTCTGCTTCTGGCGGCATGGTTGAAAGGGCGTGTTCGGCTGTATGCATGCAATGACGTGGGTTGCGAACACCTATACTCTGAAACAAGCATGCGATGGTAGGCCATTAACACATGCTACATTGCATGCTTGGTACGGAGATCCACTACATCCTCAATTTACAGGGGCGAGGGAAGAGGGAAGGGGGGAAAAAACCCATGAGGAAGGAATAAGGGCCAACCGTGGGTTAAGGCTACTAACAAGTTATTCACCAGGTTTATGTAATTAAGTAAGCAAAAAGTGGTGTAAAGTGGGCCATATATTGTCACCTGAGAGCCATATGCGCGTCGGTTACAACTTCATATGTTTCATTTATCACAACTTTCATCATCCTGGGTTATATGTGTCTCAAAGGTTGCGATACAAGCCCAAGGCGCTGTCCTGTGAATGATGACGGGGACAAGGATGCAGCGGCATTGGTACCAGCTCCTGGACGCTCTAACCTGAAGCAAAACCATGTTAAATTGATACTGCAATTGCTGTATTAAACTGATTCCGGCATTGTAGCTTTTCCACATTGAGTCTACTTGCTGTGAGTGGTTGAAATAAAATTTGCCATGTTGCGATTTTAACCCGGCGATTCTTATATTTTTTAAGTCGCAGTGATCCAAGTTTCGAGCCTCCGCTATTTTTCATGCCAGCACGTTGTCGCGAGTAAGGAATTTGCAGCCAACTTGGTTGATTGAGCACGCCTATCTTGTTGCTGGCATACCATTGGTGAGCTGACCATTTGCCAAAGAAAGTGCGACCCAGCCCCGTCACGACAAATTTCAACCTTCTTATTTAGAGTCAAGGTCGATAAATTGCCCGCATGGAACAAACCCGTGCCGTAAATGGTGCGTGGCCCTTGTCAACAACGCTGCTTAATGAATGTTAAATACTATACTGGCAGCAATGGTAATATGTCTGCAATTTTCGCGTTACTTGCCGTAATTACAAGTGCTGAAACCTGTTACGTCTTTCCGAACGGAGTGACACCAGTCGAAGGTTGGCTTCCAGCCATCTAATGTCAAATGTATCTTGTCGCTGTACCAGTTCTTGATCGCTGCGAATCAATTTGTTGTACAGTTGCAATGACAACTTTGCAATCCATAGTGCACCTGGTATCAATACAGGATCTTGAGGATGGCTCAACGGTCCTGACTCAAGCTCAACAGAACAATTGTGCGTTTCTCTAAAGAACAGCACGACGAATGCTGGGGTCCAGCATTGAAGCATGACAGCCACGCAGTTTATTTCTTTTTGATGCTCAATCGCTCCGACGCCCCCGCGCAAAGGCTCCGAATTGTGCCGCGTCTCCCCTCTGGCTCAGATCTTGCAGAAACACGCAGTTGGACACCTTGTGCGCCAGCTGAGGAGCCGAGCGAGTCTCAAAGACGACCAACTCCTGTCCTTTGATTTCCGGGGTAGCATGGAAAGTTGATTTCCTCTCTGGTCTGTGCGCCAGGAGATGCGAGACTAAATGTACTTCCCTGCGCCCATTAGATATTATGTAATCACATATCAAACTCTCGATATCTCGTCGACAATCATTCCGGTGTCTGCAAATTGTGAATGTATTGGGTACCGTGGTGAGTTGACTTGCAACAACTAACCAACTACATTCGCTTATGTAAGATGACTGCACCGGAGTAGGCATCGAGCACCGGGATTACCGCTGCAGACGCTAATCAGTCGTTAGACTTAATTGCAGTCACTGCAGTCACACAGTGCGCTGAGTGAAACCTAGCTGCCACGTAGAGGCTAAGGGTTTTTGTAAGAATATTTCATCTGTGGGGTGATCCATCGCATTACTCGTGTGGTGGTGAAGTGCTGTTACTTATCTCCGACGTCGTCGACCCGAGGTGCAAGTGTCACGAAGAGAAGACACGCATCGAGAAAAGAATAAACAGGAGTCTTCACCTCTTATGATGGGATTTTTACGTTGTACAAGCAGATTCTTGTCCCTGCTGCTCGCTGTTGCAGTGACAAGGACCTGGCTGGTTCGAACCCAAGACACATGCAAACTAGACAAGTACATTCGTCCTGTAGTGTACGCGCAAGGATTCTTGGGATCACCTTTGTTCAACAGCACCGATGATTTCAGCGTAGAGTTTCTAGATGTGCTGGATTTCACCCCCCTGAGCCCTGACAACAACGGAGAAGGAGACCTGACGTTGCCGTTGACATGGAGCGCAGATCTTGTGCAAGATATGTCAGATGTGGGTACCAAAAGTGCAGCTAATGATACGCTGCCTGGTCTAGAGGGGAGGCCTCGCGCTTTCATTGAAGGAGTACGTTACCTTGTGTGCTGTACGGCATTCATGATTCAATCGCTCGGGCAACCGATTGTACTCCATGCAGTCTAACGATGGGCTCACGGCCTTGGTGAAGGCTTGGGAAGCCAAGGCCAATGGTACCAGGCTTTTCTTCCCCGTGTCTTGGGATTTTCGGCGGGATTTCTGGGAGCAATCGAAGGCAGTGTACGACATGGTTAGCTTTGCGAAAAATGAGACAGGCTGCAACCCCATTCTGATTGGCTTCAGTTACGGTGGTGCAGCTATCTATACGGCCTTCGCTCGATTCGGAGCCTCATTTGCCGACAACGTACACGGAGTGCTGTATGCGGCTTCACCTATTAACCCGGTGGCGTCATCCGTGTTTGGTACGCTGCTATGCCATCTTTGATTCAGCTCGTTTCCAAGGCTAACGGAGTGGTGCCGTTGTTCGGTTCCACTGCAGGCTCAGCATGAATGACAGTGCTTGTGTTCGTAACACTCGCTTTGCTGAACTTAAACCCTGTGAACCTTTAAAGGGTAACAGTAACCATTGTCCCACAACGTACATATGGCACTACATGTACGTGGGCGAGGTTTGTGAAACCATCGCCCGAGTCGCTTTTCGACACGCCTTGTCGCTCCACATGAACTCTAGGCATGCATCGAGCATCAGGCGGATTTCTACACTATGAGCGTGCCTCGAACACGGAGGTACTATTCAACAGAAATCTGGAATCACCGAGAGAGGGTAAGTGTGGCATTTCTAGGCGAAGTACAACTGTACAACATCGCTTTCCGCGTCACAGCATTGCGTCAGTGAAGTTTAAAATACCGGCCCAGTTTCTCCCCGCATGATTTCGCCAGGCGCGACGCAAATGCAACGGGTGTACTACAAGACAATAGCTGACATACCGTGCCCAAGAACCAGAATTCTGCTGGCAAGGATTCACGGGCCTTCCTGCGCGTCAGCTCTACGAAACAAAAGGACGCTAATTCATCGCCGGAAATTACCCTCATAGCCCTAACAAATGACGCACGCTATCTGGTAAATTAATAATCCGGATCCTGCGTCACCGTGCGCGCCACTGTACGGTTTCTGTGTGGGTTATACATCGCTGTATCTCCTCGTTGCACTTTGGGCTTTGCTTACTTCTGTGTACTGTTCTGCCACGCATACACAGATACACACCAGTGCAAAATTTGGAATCCCAAGACCCCTGACCTCCAAACAAACTTGGGCAACGCGCCAGTATATACCTCAAAAGGCAGCCTCATATTCTACGTCCTAGCAGTATTCATACCTCAGCAGCCTGGTAAGAAAACACTCAGAAGGTTATGGAGTGCAGTGTTCCAGGCGGGAATTCCTGGCCTTGACCCCCAGGGCCCCTTCACCCCTGACGCCCTGTTCACGTATGCGAGCCTGTGGTCTGTGGTGAACCCATTGTCCAAGTCATGTGTGAATGCTGCCAACAGTACGGGGGGTACACCCAGGCAGTGTGGGCCTGGCGAGCGCCTTACTGGGGTCACGTGCTTGGATGCAGCGTGTGGGAGGCCAGCAGAGTGGCCACAGGAGCAGCCCTTCTACCTCCCCATTGACCTTCTGGACCCTCAGACACATCAGGACTATCCTCTCGGCCTCCGTGCCTTCCGACTGCTCAATGGTGATCCCCCAGACCTCAGCCCAGAAGAAATTGCACACGTTGAGGTCAGTACCAGCACCCTTAACCTTGCTACACCTCCACTCGGTGGCAGTCTGTGACATTACAGCAAAGAAAAGGGTTTCAGCATTGATGTTTTGTGTGCAGGCTGTAACTCAGGTGGCTGAGGCTAGGAGCAACTTTACGCTAGGCAGTGGTGCAGCTAGTGTTGCAGCAATCCATCCTGCAACGATCACCCTCACCATCTCTGTGGAAAACGTGACAATTCCAACGTCGAATGTGTCAGTCAGCTTCGCCATCCCGGCGTCCCTGGGGTGCATCGGCTCGAATGATACGTCGTCTGGAAATGCCACGCTGCCATTGTGCTCTGGGATCATTCCTGCTCAGTTTGAAGCGGCTGATGGGCTGCTGCCTGCCCAAACGACTAGGCTATCCAACCCCGAGGCCTACGGATCTAAGCTTCAAGTGTGTGGCTGCGACCTGTTTTTTGTTCGTATGCGCTAGTGGTCGCCACGGAGGTTTCACTTTGTTGTTGAGTGCAGGCGATTGAGCGGAATCGACCGAGTAACGCCTGGTTTGCGCGAATCGTAAACGACGCTGGCGTGACTCCGCACTCTGCGGCAATCCAGGACAGGGCAACGCCTCTCAACTCCACTGTGGCTTGCCAGGATTTTAATGAGACGGTTGTGCTAACTCCGGATGAATACCCTACCCTGGAAGATCTCATTTGCTCGCTCGTGCTCTCTGGTAACTCGTTGACGGAGACGGCACCAGCTCCAGGGAATTCGACTACCGCACCTGAGCCTTCTTCTGCGAGTAATCCAGAAAGTCCAGCTGGAGCTGTCCAACCGCCTGTTAGCGGCTCTCGGAGCTACAGCGGTGCCAGCAGCCTCGCGCTTGCTGTGCCTGGCTTGGCGTTGCTGCTTGCTCTTCTTGTTTGAAGCCTGCTGCTGCGTTGCGATAGAAGGGAGTATAAGCCGTAGGAGTTATATTTTCTTTTTGAGTGTTGGTATGGTTGATGTTGGTGGTGGTGTATGGTGTTTGAGGGTTGATATCGGACGCGTGGGATTCTGGCACCTGTGGCATTGTCAGGCGCCAGTTTGTGTGGAGGTTAATCTCGTTCCAGAAGAAAAAGGCTATGCAAGTGAGTTTTTATGGATTGGTGTATCGCAGAGGATGGAAGTATGCTGATAGAGGACTTGACATGTGGATTCGGTGAATTCTCTCAAGTTGTGGGTTACCCTGCTGCAAATCACAAAGCTTTGTGTTTTGTTTCATAAGGATGGAAGTTTGAGGCATACTAATTGGCGCATGAGTCGAATAACCCCATTGTAACAATTAGGAGTGAGCAGTTCGCAGACTTGAAGCCGGCTTGTCCTGTCCATCTTGCCACATTTGCACTTTCCTTTTCAAGATTGCGAGGTTCAATGCAGACTTGTATGGACGGCTGGATTCCCATACATTTATATTTAGCTGTTCGGTATCGCATTCTTGGTGTACTGCAGAATGATTGACGTATCTTACTCTGACGTATGGAGACTCCATCACGCGCTGGAGAACAATGGTAGAAACGGCTGTCTTTGCAAGTTTTTCTTCAAGAGGGTTTACGGAAATGGTTGGAGTAGGCCTGTGTGTCCCATCATGCTCTTCGGTATCCCTGAGACGATTTAGACTTCCGCACTTACCATTTCAACCTGAGCCTTGTGAGAAGCATAGTTTCTCAATACTTCTAAAAGTTTGGGCTGATGTGAATGCGATCTGCCGCTGGAGAAGTATTTCAGGTCATGCACCGAATGGTCACGCCTGAATAAACGACTCTAGATTATGCCATTAAAATCGCATTCTTGTGAGACAACATAGTTCTCCAGTAGCAATACCTGAAGAAAGCGCTCTAATCTGTCGTGGCTCCCTTCCCTCGTCTTTCTCGGCATGCGGCGTCCGCGGCACTGGTACATGTCCAGAGGACTTTGAATACGCACGTGTTCTACAACTCTGAATTACTCAGGTACTCAAGCATTGGAAAACTGGAGATTAAGTATGACATAGAAAATTATATTGAAGTTGTAAGTTTGAGGTTGACGATGATATGCTTGACTGCAATAAGACATTGATGCGAATTCTGGCATAGACGTAGTAATGGCACAGCCTAACGGTGAAATGAATATCTGATACAACACATGCCAAAGCTTAGGAACCATTACGTTGGTGCTTTCTGGGGGCATTGGCGAACATGGTTCAGCGTTTTGTTCCTAGCCCGTACGACTGAATTTTCTCTTCTGGTTCATGGACAAGGCACCTGTACCCTCGGCGAACACGTCCGCCCGGTAGTCTTTGTTCCCGGATTTCAAGCCTCAGCTTTGTACAATAGTAGTGATAACTACTCAGAGGTGTTCACAGGCCCGCAAAGGTACCCACCAGAGAACCCCAACACCATCCCACAAAACAATGTCAGTCCACTTACGTTGCCTACAAGCTGGAGTTCCGACCTGGTTCAAGACCGAAGTGAGGTCGGGTCTGCGAGTTCAGCTAACAATACGCATCCTGGTTTGGATGGGCGGCCGCGTGAGCTAATAATGCAGGTGCGTTACCAGCTCAACTTGAGTCACTTAGTTCCTGAAAATGGTCCGCCAACGCATGATGCTAAGGAAATAAAATTGAAATACTATCCAACCACGTAAATATAACTCCAGATTTGTTTACATTCAGCTGAACCAGCCGCTGTTTTCTATGATAGCAGCCTGGGAAAAAGCTCACAACAGATCCCAGCTCCTGTTTCCAGTTTCTTGGGACTGGCGTCGCGATTTCTGGGAACAGTCAGAGGCTGTTCTGAAAATGGTTCAGCGTGCAAAGAGTGATACTGGTTGCAAGCCGGTTGTCATCGGCCATGGCTTTGGCGGTTCCATCGCGTATGCAGCCTTCGGTCGTTACGGCAATGATATGGCGGAGAATGTGCACGCCGTTATGTATGCTGTGACACCCTTCCAGCCAATAGCCTCATTGGTCTACGGTACGTGATTGATACCCCGTTGCTGTACTTGAAATGGTTCTTCTTTGAAGGCAAGGCTTCCCCGCCGGAGCTCTGTGCCATTCCATCCGAAAACTTCAACTGCTAACAATCCAAACTTAAAAATATATTATTCTACGGTGTTAGCGCAGCAAAAGTGGTATCAACTCTCTGTTGGTTCATGCTGGTTTACTACCTGCTTGCCTTTTATCTACCTTGCTGTTTATCTATCGCTGGGTTGTAGAGTACACTTGAATCAATTTATCGCGAGCAAGTGAAATCGCCTCCGCATGCTTAAGTGCTGGTGTTCTCAAACTATGAACAGCAACTGCAGCGCCCAGGACCTGAAATTTTCCTACAGCGTCAATCCTCGCTCGCAGGAGCCTAGAATACTGTCATTGATTACGCAAGTTCCGGTGGCTGATCTGCATCAAGAGAATCACCTGCAAAATGTGGATAGCGTAGAACCGTTACTTCTGCCTGTTGCTACTCGAGTGCCAATGTGGTCATCTACTCCAGCTTCCGTTTCAAATCGGCTTCTAGTTAATTATCACTCCCAAATGCACATATTAATAGTGAGCAGTGATCATATGTTAGAGACGAAAGAGCTTACCAGCCACACCAGATTATTTGTGATCCAAGTACCATGTTACAACTCGGACCAGAGCAGATCAAAGATAACTGAGATGAGGCCTCATGAAGTAAAAACATCTTAACTGATCATGTAAAATCTGTCTTTTTATCATAGATACATCGCGAGAAAACAAGTGCTAAACCGTACAACTTACAGTATCATCGCTCGTGTGTTTTCACGCCCCCTTTCCAACTCACAATCCCGCATGTGTCCTGCCCCTTAGCCCTGTCGATATACGATACTACATAAAGTATACGATGCTTACCGGTGAAAGGGCAACGAGACAGAGCTCAACGTAGAGATATTGCACGCGGCCATCAGCATCGAGCTCACGTGCTTGCAAAAGTTAATTTACACGATGTTTGTACTTGCTATGTTCCGGTTTCATGCTCTTGAGCGTGTTACCTCTGAAGTGGAATTCGCTGTTAGGGGTTGTTCGTATGTTGAAACCCTGCTTTTAACTTTATTTGCGCATGCACTCCCAATCGTTTCTACTATTTTCAGCTTTATGTCTACAGTGTCTATATGTGCAGTTTGAAGTAATCTCCTGTCCGCGATTCGCGTTTCTCGAAGCACGGTCTAAGTACATGCACCTGCATCGTGTAAGGCCTGCAACAAGTTCCCCTTATTTTGGACCAAGAAAACACTTCAACAAGTTCAATTATATATCTTGGCTAGTTGATGATGCGGATTTTTCTACACAGATTCTTGTAAACATACGAATCTGCACTGGTTGAGGACCAGAGGACCATAGGAGCACATCTGAAAACTGCGAATACGTGGTACATTATTGAAGGAGACTCCGGATGCCTTGAAACACTCTCGTCCATGTCACGAGAGCTCTGCATCACTTTCTTCCAACCTTCTTCGGTTCCAGTCACAACCGTGAGAAGACTGCTTCCTGCCAAAAAAGTATCGAGTTTATCTTGTTGAGGTGTAGAATACTGGATGAAGGTATCTCACCATAACTCCTTGGGTCAACATTTGAAAAGTTAAGGTTACATAGACGATTAGTCTGTATCTAGGCCGGCTTGGGCCTAGCACATGCATGACAGAGTTGAAGGTCGTGTTGGGCGGAATTTATGACCGAATTTAACTGAACACGCGCTGTAACAGGGCAACACGTTAGACCACTGCTCTAGCTCCACTTGTTCAAGCCAGAAGATCAATACGATTCAAACGCACATGCATGGGGGCGCGCGCGGACGAACGACTTGACATGCAGCCATTTTCCGGCTCGCAGTGCTTCCTGCCAAGTCCTAGTTAGAACGTCGAGTGTGTCAACCGACGTAACGTTAACAGAAAGAGCGAGGTATGCACGTGTTGACTCTGAGACGTCGTAAATTTTGATGGAACTGCACTGGTCTACTTTCATCAAAGGTGATGCGAACTATAGGGGAGCTTGTTAATTCACCTAGTGTAAAATCTTCCCACCTCAGACCGCGAATTGCGCCACAAGTTTTGGTTAAAGCGCTTCGGAAAATCAGCTCTAAATCGCCCAAAAATTGTGTGATATGTGTTTTTTTAAGTTCAACCAAAGCTTCCACGCCTCCTGTCGGGTGTCGGGATCTGATTGAGCACTGCCACTAGCTGCACCAAGTCTTGAAGGCTTCAAGATGAAGCCGCGCTTTCTCGAGGTTGAACGTGTAGCGCTGCCTTGCCTTGTTAGTCGAAGGCATTTCCGAAGCGCTTGAAGAACATTAGACGAGCAACTGTGCGGGGGTAAAATGAACTCAACTGATCCTGTGTTGAGCTGCCGCGAGGCCGAGCTATCGTGAAAATACCGTGGCTCTGCACAGATTCTAAACAGGCAGAACGATGTAACGGGGAGCGGGCAAGTACAGCCAGGCCACCTTGTAACGAACATCCATGTACTAAGATTCGCAATGACGAAGGAATTTTCAATTTTTAACTACAATTAACTAGTTAGTCTACCTCTTTATAGCGAAATATGGTACGAACGCGCTTCGTTTTTCTGCTCGCTCCCTCAAGTTTGCGAGGGTTACGCAATGCAATCCGTACGGATGACGCATGGCGCAAATGCGCTTTGAAATCGGCCTGAACTGTTTCAAACTGCACGGTTATGAACGCGCTCAAAAAGCTGACAGCTTTTTGACGCGAACATGGAGTGAAAAGTAGCGTTCGCAATTGCGGCGCCAATAAATCGCAATTAAGCGCAGAAGCCTAAATGGCGTGGGAGGTAGATCGAATTAATCATTGTGGCTACAAGTGCAGTATTTTCGTTCGGCCTGGCATTCCAGAGCCCTCCGGGACCTTTCACGCCTGAAGCTCTATTCACCATGCCTTCTTTGTGGTCGCTCATAAACCCGCTGTCCGTATCGTGTGTCAACGCTGCGAACACGTCCAACGGTGGCCCTCGGGAGTGTGAACCAGGAGAGGTTCTGGCTGGCGTGTCTTGCCCCGACGAAGCTTGTGGACGACCGCCTGGGTGGCCACAGGGGGCTCCATTCTACCTCCCCATGGAGTTGCT
>JAULKQ010001417.1:0-17365 GCA_032356285.1 Smithsoniella earleae
GTTTCCAAATTGTGCAAGTAGGCTCGGACAGTCCACGGCGAAATCGTCTGATTTTGGATCAGCTCGGCACGCTCAGCAGATGCCCTCTTCACACATTCAAATCATAACGCCCTAATCTATATTATGTTGTCAGCAACGACCCCTCAAACACTGTGACTGCTGCGTTGTCCATCACCGCACGCAGAGTGCGTCGTAATGGGGTGCGCGACGAATAGCCCCGGACGTGGGATATGCGAACGGCCTGAGCGCCACCAGGGTTGATACAGGTTTATCAACCATCAGTATGGTCAGAACCCGACAATCGAAAGCAATCTTTCCAAGGTCAAACGCGTTCGATCCTCGAGTTGTTCGATTAGGTTCTGCGCTTTGCATAGCGTCGGGCAATCTTTCTGCTCCTCGCGCGTCAACACCCTCAGCGGTATTACAAGCGGGCTACTGGCTGACACAGGACTGACATTATTCTTTATTACTTTCACTGCTGAAGCTAAACTCACATTGGTGTGTCTTCGCGCCACGTACGTGCATGCCGCAGGAGCAACTTCAATCTGAGCGGCCACTAACTCAAAATTTTTCTTAGCAACTGGCACAGCGAAAATCACGAAAAGCTTTCGACTGTCGGGTAACACGAGCCCTGCATCAGCGAGTGTCCAGGGCCGCTCGTACCCAAATTCCACTGGCCCAGTGCTACGGCACGAATCACAAAACTTAAAGCCGACGCGTTGACCAAACTCTTGCGTATCAGTCGAATCAGCTTGTGATGGGATACATGGTGTCATTTCTACCCCTTTTAATTCGCCCATCACCCGGCAATGACTCCGGCTACGAGGGCGGGTAACTGCTCACCTCGTTGTCTCCATTGTCTCCATCGCGCTGGCCGCGAATTGAAAATCCCGTATCCCGTCGCAAAGCTTCGCGTGACGCAGAATTCGAACTGCTACGTACATCTGGGTCCGGGCGTCCCCAGGCAGAGGTCCCATCCCAAAAACGGGCGCACCAGAGTTATTTAATTTTTTGATTGACGATATTACCATTCCCTTGAAAAAAAAACGTTTTTACTCATGCACGCTGCGACTATCACCGTCATCGCCACCGAAGCTAAAGCCGCATAGCCGCGTCGCACTGATCCATTAGCCCACTAGTGTGCGAGCGTGTCATGCTGCGAGGGCGCTCACCGTCATGGCGCTGACTTGCAGAACCGAGTTTGAGCCACGCGAATCTTCCAGAAGCCGGTAGAAGCCTGCTTTGACATCAGCCATGTGCAGCTGGATGGCGCGGCAAACGCGCTTCTGCAAGCTTCTGCAATCCAGAGCGCAGACGAACTCGGCGTACGTGAGCGTCGCCTCTTCGCTTACATCCTGCATGTCTCGCCGCCTCTCGCACACTACAGGACTCGGCGCTAGCTGCATGTAAGAAAATGGTTCTGGTGAGAAGGTTCTGGAAGGTTCGAACACCTGAGCGTCTTCGATGCCGCCAGAAAACAAGCCCTCGGGACGCACGAGCTGCTCCAGGGTAGGTCGCGCCAGCCCCCACGACATCCCAAGCTCTACAACAGCACCTCGGAGCGTCGAAACGGGCACGCGGCCCTTGCCGTCCATGAGCGACACGAACAGCTCCTGCAGCTCGTTGCGTTTGGTTCGCAGCACCTCCATTGAAAGGCGTGCTGACCCACTGTAACATTCCTGAACCCTCCGCACGCGTGGCGCGCTGGGCATGTTCTTTCAAAGACTCGTAAGACGATTTTTGAAAAAACTTTTTTTTCTACAATTTTCACGCGTCAGCAGCCCCAAAACGCATTTTACCTTGGAACAAACCATAAACGGCTTTGACGGTACTGACGTTTTAACAAGGTGGAAGGGCACCGGCGTGAAATGTTTCTCAGCTTGGATAGCGCGCCTCATAACCACCTGTCGAGCTGACGGGATTCTGAGCACTCATGCATGTTGGATTCGAGAACAGAAGTACTGGGTGAATTCGGGTAGCGTTATTCGACGCGGTGGAATTTGTGTCAAACAAAGCCATAACCAATAGATTCAGAGCTACCAATGTGCACGCAGCACTCAATTCAATATTCGTTTAGAAAACGCCCGATACATAGAACTTTAAGTTCACAAATCTCACTAGCTTCGAATAAACGGATGATTGTCGATCGACAGGCGATGTAACAAAAGTTGTTAGTTTTGAGTGTACAGAAGGTATCACTGCCATCAAGCTGCCTTCGGAGCACCTTGTTATGGTCCAAAGCCGCGTAGAAGCGCGCCGCTGCAGCATCCGCGCGGCTAGACGCGCTCAGTGAGTGTTCGGTGTTCGAGAATCCGCGTTCGTGCAGGTTTCCCGACACGTCGACGTGAATGATGCGGTTGTTCACCTGCAAGTATCTGTGGCGCGATTCGATCGCGCGGGAGAGTTTCCGAAATCTCGGAGCTCAACAAAACGGGGCTCAGACCGCAATTGGTGAATCAATGCATTTATGAACACACTGTTTCGCCAACCAAACAAATCAGGCGGTGAAGTAAAATAACGGACGAAGAGAGCGGTCCAGTTGCGGCTGATACGCATACATGCCATTCAAAGTGGAAATGCTAAGGTGCTGAATGTTTTCCAGCGCGATAAGCGCGGCGCGGTGATTCATTCGCATTCGAGCAAGCGGGGGAGTCGAGCATGGTCAAACAGGCCCTTCACGGAAGGGTGGCGTACCTCGAGCATGGCGGCCAGCGCGTCCAGTGCTGCGCCAGAAATGTGGTTATTACCCAGCTTGACCACTTGAACGGCCTGCATGCATCATCAGGTTACGAATTGCCGCGCGCGGGTCATCCTGGTGCACAGCAACAAGCGTGACTGGTCCTCGCGTTGCTGACATACTCAACTTGGGCGACAGTGCAACGCTGCATCGCGAAGCTTAGGGTTCGTCGAGTGGGGTACACAGCTGAGCAGTGAGTTCCTAGCTGCCTGACCGAAACTCAATTTTCTTGCAGCAATTGTTTTTTCTTTTTCACGCCGCCGTCCAAGAGGAAACGGGTCGCATGTCCCATTACGACGCACGTCTGCGCGCTATGATGCCGAACTCGGCGGTCAAAGAGCGTTTGAGGGTTCGTTGTCGACCTGATATGATAGATTGGGGGGTTATGAACTGACTGTGCGGCGGCAGAATCTGTTGGGCGAGTGTCCCGAGCTCATCCAAGTCCGACGATTCTGCCGCTGATTCTCGTTCCCGCGTCAACTTGTGCATGACACAAATGGTGTTACTCTCAACGGACCTGAAAACTCACACAGCCACAAGAAGCTCGCGCAACACCCCTCGCACCCGTTCCAAGATACGCTACCTCGAATTGATACCATAGAGTGGAAAGGACGCCGGTTTTTAGGCGATTACCGTCAGTAGTTGGATATAAAAGGGATGCATATAACTGTGATACCCGAAAGTCAAACGCCTATTGCATCGCCCCAAGCGACCCAACCGTGACAGCAAATATAGCATAAGCACGACTTTAGTTACCGATCGATCGGTAATGATATCATTGAGCCTATTTTCTCAGTGCGTCGAATAGCGCCTGACCCGGGACATACTCAATTAAATGAAGAATGAAGCCATCAACCTCCTGGAGTGACACAGGCGTCTTTCAAACGGAACCGGCGCAACAGAACACAGATTTTCTTTTCTTTTTTGGCCCGCCTTATCGCGTCGCTCAAACCGAAGGCCACATTAATTTTTTTAACCCGGTTTCGTGCTCGAAAGTCAAGGCAACGAGGTCAAGGCGAATGGAAGGCTTACATAGTGCTGAAAGCGGGCTCGAGCGTCGGCTAGGACTACTAGCACCCAATACTAAAGACTTAGAATGACAATGATCCCACACCTTGGGATCAGATCCTTCCAGAACATTGTTCGTTTCATCTCACCACACGCCATTACCGGAAATATTACTTCACGTGTTGCCGACCACGGCGAAGATTTGGAGCACTGCGATACCGTTGGTCGTCTTGAAGCCGGAACGCCGACCCGTGATCCAACGAGGTCCACATCTTCAGCGAGAACAACAATGGAATCAACTTTTCTGATTTCATGCTGTAACTTTTGATCGATTGCAGCATTTTCCTGACTATTTCCTATCCAGCAAACTTGCTACTCGTGTAACGATGTCCCTTGTGGCCACCCACTCGAGAAAAATGGGTTTCTCATTGGCTCAGAACAGTGCCCGTTCAACTACTCTCTTCTTATAGTCCATCTTCGTCTGCACCTTGGACTTGCCGCACGCATGGAGCGACAGTCGGAATGGAGAAAATGCCGAAATTTAGGAATGGAAACGTACACGCGTTTCCAGCCGGCTCTCGCCGTATTTTCGCACGCGTAATCGTCTTCATATGATACTATAAGTTGCGTGCTTTTTGACATTACGGGGTAGTCTTAAGACATGAAGCACCAGTATTGGGAGTACATTTCCGATCTGCGCCCTGAACCACCAACGTTCACACTCGATAATTTGGGTACCATAGGCAATGCCATAGACAACGAATTACGCCATCAGTCGAAAGCTTGACTTGAGTTTCGGGGTTTTTACGTCTATTGGTGATTCGTAGTGGGAAAAACCAGTGCTGGCATGCGTTGACAGGAAAGATTCCCTGCCGCGAAAAAAACAAAATAAAACGTATTACCTATAAATGGTGCACCGAGGCGATGCCCAAAACAAAAAGAGAGTAGAAATAACGCAAGTCCGATTCCAATATGAACGAATCAAGAAAGATGATTGGGCACCGGCAGTTCCCTGTCATGTTCAGACTTCGCGAACACACTGCGATAACGGGACATGCGCATACTTGGCGTGCACGTGAGACGCGGGTAAGAAGCTGATCACTACGATCTTGGAAAAGCGCCAAACCCTTTCGGATTGAAATGTCTGAAGATCTCACGTTGTCGGATATATAGTGTACTCGCGAGTGACCTCGCACGAACTCCCAATAAAGAGTTGTGTAACGCCATTACACGCGTAAGTCCGGCGGACCTTTGTCTTGGGTACGGTATTTACGCAACCAGCTGAGCGTGGGAACGTCGAACTCGCACCGGATGATGTTGAAGCACCCCTGCTAGTTGGCAGACAGCTTCGTTGTTGAGCCCACAGCCACTCATGTCCAGACACCGGAAGTGTGCGTCACCCGCGAGGGTCCTGATAATGGCAAGTGCACCCCGGTAGCCACAATACAGGTTCGCGAAATCGTACGAGAATCTGTAGAACAGCAGTGCGTCAACGCAGCCGTGCCAGAAATAGAGCTACTGTCTACGTTCTGCAAAAGTGTGCTCCTTGTCGGATCCCGTGGGCGACCATTCGAGCTAACGAACAAAAAAAAAACCCTGGCAGAAAAGCCTGCTTCCCCTACTGGCACGCGCTGATTTTGCTCAGTCACGAATGTTTTAAAAATAAAAATTTTCAAAACAGTAACGGGTAACAATGCGAAGGCTTACAGTTGTGAAGAACTGCACTGTGCGCGAACGCAGCCTGAGATATCGGGGTGACTGTGCACAATACTGTGAACAGATAGCTACTGGAACTGGTTTCTGTGTACAAGGCAGTCATACATCCGGTACAGTCACGTTTTGGCTGTACATGCGTGAGCAGTTTTGAATCAGAAAGAAATGTGCTTGTGGCGACAGGGGGCTTCCCCCTTATTCTTGAGTTAGCGGCATGTGCACGTGCACGTGCGAGTTGGAGTGATGATAAGGCGCGGGTTGTGTACAAGGCAGTTTTTCTGAAAGGCGGACATGGTTTTCGGCTGTGAGGAACGATGAGTAATGCAAAGTGGATTGATGTAATGTACAGATATTGAGCATCACTGCCTACTTCATCGATGCTCAACGAAAAAGTGCGCTGGCAGCGTGATTGTATTACTACATATAATAATGCAAAATTTGTGTGTGTGTGTTCAACAAAGCTTGCAGCCACCATTTTCATCCGCACTGGCTGTAATGCTGGCTGATGCAGGTAGCAGAAGGGAGACAGTATCACGGCTACACCAGACGGCATGCTTCACACTTACACTTTCTGAATCATGCTCGGAAATGCGATTGTCCCGTATCCGATACCAAAGTAACGCACCTACCATTGTGACGCACTTCTGCGTGCTGTGTTCAATACCAGGTACACCAACTTGTCAAAGATGATCCCAATTACTCGTGGCAAAGGACATGGTTCTTTTATTTTACCTAATGAACAGTGCCAAAGGGTCTCGTGGAGTGTTTTTAAGGCATCAAATTGCACAAATGTGTCACTTAGATATCAATATGGCATGGTTTGTCATTGACTTGGGGGAAAGGGCTGTTCTCCAGGGCTGCTTGTCGGTTCTGTCGCTCGAGTGATGGGCCAAAAGCCCCAAAACGTGTGGAATATTCAACATGCCATAAGGATGCCTGTACCCCACTGGAGCAGAAGAAGAAGAGCTTGATGGCATGATGTTGGAAAAGCGAAACCAAACCAAACCTTTAGGATCTAACTGTCTGAACATCTTGTGTTGATGGTAACACAGTGTACTATTGACTGACATCACACACACCCTCAGGAAGGGCACTGCTAAGTGGCTATCACCTGTGGAACTAGCAATCATAGAAAAGCACAGCTTGTAGGCACAGGTCCCGCCATTTCTCTGGACCAATGCCACCTGATCACTAGCTGAGGAGCCAACACGGCAGCACAGGTTTTCTGCTACGAGCTTCAATTCTAGACAAAGCCTAAAGAACTCAACCTCCCGGGATGACCCTGATCTATTCCTGTAAGCTTTTGTTGCCCTCGACACTATTTTCATAGCATTCGACGCAACATTGACATGGAAGGAGTTGCTTTTTGCATCTTTCGATGATCTAAACAATTCAATTCTACAACTCGTCGTTGTTACATCCTTAACATCAACTCTTTTGAATTCAATGCATGTTCCACCAAAGCCACTTCTGATCAAGTGGGCTATCAGTTGAGTACGATAACATAATAACAACCCCGTGATAAGATCTCAGTACAGAATTATCCGGAGCAGATCAATAGTGTCACCATGAGTGGCTACCAGGGTCTTGAGCTATTGCTCTTGCCATGGATGCAGGTTTGAGTCAGCTCCTGTATATGTGCGTGCCATGGGGATAACTAGGGGCCATAAAAATGATCTTTGGAACTCGAGTGTCAGTACAGTGGCTAACGCATTTTCGAGTACTTGTATCCATTGTGCAGATCCTTCTAATAACTTGAATATGGTGTGCACACTGCGAGACGCTAGACTTGTGACCTCACATCTAGCCCCTACCCATCAGTTCTACTGAACTGTAACACTGGGATTTATATGCCGTTTCATTATTCAGGCAATTTTAAGATGAAGCAAACTGCAAAAACCCTCCAGACCCTTCATCTGTTGTTTTCAGTCACCACAACAAAATTGCAATGGAAGCTCACAGAAAAAGGGAAATCATAAGAAGGTGAGTTTCTAATAACTCTTGATGCTTGTTTGTTGATATTGCTTGTGACGGGTTCAGACCGAAGACAACCCGGTTGTTTGGATCTTTGTTGTGAGTTACTGTGACTGTATATATGTACAGATTGCGCCTTGATCGTTTAGTGGCAGGGAACACACTGTCCTGCTACCCGCTCCTCGAGCATACGGTAGATGTGCCTGTCCACAGCTTTGTCAGTTTGTCCCTTCAGCGCTGCTTCCATGAAGTGGATGAACTCGTCTATATCGACTTTTTGGTCTCTGTTCTTGTCCATTTCGTGCATGAGATGCCTAGCTGTGTTTGCGTCGTCTGCACTGTGGTCCCTACAGCGCGCGTCCGCACAATAACATTGATCAGCCATTTCATTGGTTCAGTAAACAGAGATCTTGTTTTATTTTCGCATTAGAAAGTGTGGTTTCACGATCAAGGAGGACTTCTGTACTTTTGAAAGACGACGGGCAGAAGTAGGCTCAGTTCCCCAATTGTCAAGCCAGTTGACAAATCCACGTCAAGTATTCTGAAGGCGGCTCTAAATTTGGCTTTCCGCGAGAGGGTTTCAATGGGGAACGCTGCGCACAGAACCTCAAGAAGCGCATGCTCCGTCTCTGATGGAGGTAGCTCCCGTAAAATCCTACTCTGCACCGTCCATTTGTCTATCCAGCGGGGAAACATTTGTCTTACTAACCAAAAATTGAATTTCAGGTTCTTCATGCAAAGACATACGACAATGTACTCGCACTGTTCCATGGAAACCAATGCGCCCGGGAAGAGCTTGTAGGCAGCGAGTTCCTCATCATCCATAAGCGGAGCTATAATCCGAATGAAACGTCTGAATACTTCCCAGTCAAGTCCTTGAGTATCTTCGAAATTGGACCACTCGAGCACAAACCTGATTTTCTCCGATGTGCATCGCTCCTGCAATATGTGGTATGGCAATGGCTGCATCCCGCATTTCCTCCTATTAATCTCTTCTGCTACCCCTGAGCAAGCTGTTACACGTAGTTCCTCGCAGTGCCGAAGGTATTCAGCCAAGAGGTTGCCTTCAGGCTTTGATGCACCTCTTCGTACCACCCGATCTCTTACCCATGTCTTGGAATCCTCACGAAAATCAGCTGGTAAAACACACATATCTTCCACCAAAAAGATACCAGAGAACTCTTATCTCGATGCACTTGTATTATGTGTTTGCAGCGGCCGCTATGGTTCATGTATACTCGAGAACTCTAGAGCACTCTATAACTTGAGTTTCGAATGATTCTTGTTGATGATTAGTGATCGGAGCAGCAGACTTGTGCCAAGCCCATTCAAATTCGACATCAATTCAAAAGATGCAATTTAAAATATTTTCAGCTTCTGAGAAAATAAATTTGAACTGTTCAAACAATTTTTATATCTGTGGTGCATTATAAAATCTTTATTATTCATTATAGTAGCCAACCTTTAAAACTGATGTTAACGTTGTGATGCGATAGTATTAGACGGGAACCCCTGGCATCTACACACCACGATTTGATGCACGTCCTCACATATACTCCTACACAGGAAAATCAAGCACATTGAATCTGGACGATTGAAAGTCTGGCGCTAGAATGGGTTCTGAGATGGGGCTGGCACAGCTCGAGCTGTTGAAGAAAGTCTTCGATGTGCGCTTTGGCCAATCATGTGTCACTCGGCATGTTGGACAAGCTGGCGAGCGTTTACATCGCCAAAACGTGATGTACGTGGACAGCCTACTTCGCGGAACTTTTCACATTCCTCTGCAGGATGCTGACGATGATGGCTCCGGGGAGCTTGATATTGACGAATTCTGCGAGCAGCTGGGCCCACATCTCGGAAAAAACCTATCTAAACAGCAGGTCATGCAGCTTTTCATGAAAATTGATGCTGATGCTGGGGGCACGGTTGATTGGGATGAATTTTCAAACTACATGTTTCTCAAGCCCGCACAAAATCCTGAGGATAGTGCAAACTGCTGGAAATTATTTCCATTTGTACGCATCAACCCTCTAATATTACGTTTGAGAGCACTTTCCGACCTGCAAACACTCCGTGGTCTAGCAGTTAGATTCCTACAGCCGTAACAGCCGAAGAGAGGAGAGCTAGAATCCATCCCTGTGCGACTGCAGAAGAATTCGACGTGCTCGAGCTCATCAACGGACGCCAGTTGTGCGCATACAGATGTTGTTGAGCGCATAGTATTCGTCCCTGAGCTCGATAAATACATCACATGTGCCCGGGACGCTACTTTCCGTATATGGCATGCAGCTGAGCTGAAGCATTACAGAACTCTTGTCAATGGCTTGCGCTGGGTGAATGATGCCGTGTACCTTCCCAGTATTCGTAAACTTTGCGTCTCTTCCATGGATCGCTCGCTGACTTGGTACGACGTGAATAGGGGAACATACGAGTGCATCGGCAGGTTGAATCTTTCCAGTCCTTCACCGTGCAAATACGTGTGGAAACTCAGCCCAGAGTATGAAACTTCGTCAGCCCTGAGTGTGTCTACCGAAATTTGCAGATTGTACACATCTGGAAAAATGGGAGCACCTACTTGCGTGGGCAAGATTGTCCTAGATGAAACAGAGTACGCTATGTACGGCGACAGTCTCGGGATAGTCAACATGGTTATCGCAGATACTAGCGAGCCCTTCAAAAGCCGGGATCTGCTTTGCACAGAGACCACCCAGGACTATGTTTGTCTGCACGAAAAGCACAGTGATTGGGTAACCAAGGTGAGTCCCTGCCTGTTCTTTTACGGACACCCTCGAGCTACCGAAGCTCAAAAAGGGGGCATTTGAAGGTTGCGTACATCGAGGATATTGGCCTGGTAACAGCATCTATGGATTCTCGGATCTTCATTTTTGACGTGAATCGCGACGGTATCATGCACGAAGTCAAGCACCACCGCAAAGGGGTGCAGGACTTTGCACACTGCCGTCCGTACAGCCTATTTGCCAGCTGCAGTGAACGCAGTATCATACTATGGCAAGCCCAGAACGGTCGCATCATCAGTGAGCTGCTGGGCCATTCTGCTACAGTAGTCAACGTGGCGATGGACAACGAGTGCGTCGCTACCAATCCCCAAGCACCTCTACAAACGACGTATAGTCACACATGCACGAATCATTGCTTCTCTTGAAACCTGAGCATCAGTAAAATATCGAAAGTGACGTCAGCGCGGGCCATGCGCCTGGGGAAACTTCTACTGTCTGCTGGTGCTTTACCGTACTCAAACAATTATCGGATACGCCGATAATTACCGTGTGAACAGTGAACGCGGCAGGCTTTTTGTACTTAGAAAGAAACATTATACTTGTATCCTTGACTTTGAAAGATTTTTGCTCGAATAAAGCTGTAATGCTTCCTTCCGCTGCTCCCTGTGGTTCACTCTTGAAGGGTGGTAATTGTCGGATAGAGACGTTTAATAAGGAACCTGAGGCCTTGTTCGCTTGTTTTACAATAAATGGAGCCCATTTTGTACTATATGACAAAATTTAGTACTTTAAGACTGTAGGTACACTCAGGTCAGCGTATACATGATCAGCAGTAATGTCCTTGTTCAAGCATGCTGATTCACGCGCTGGGCAAATTCCGTTTCCGCTGGCTCCTACGCTCCAGACAATTAGTAGAAACATCAACTGCAGCGTCTTGTGTACACTCGTCATTTTGCTTGCGCTTCGTGCCTTTTTTGGGTGGGTTGGAAGTCGTCGCTTGTCTTGTGGAAGTCCCGCTAGCCCCTCTTATTTCTGATAGCCCAGGAGGTACCTCCACTGTCTCAGTACGGCTAGATATCTCTCGATGAGATTTATTCGCTAGCCGAGCGGTCCTTTTCTCTTTATTGGCTTGCTCCCGCCTTAAACCTCACCCACTCCCGACTTCATGCCCTCACGGCATCAAGTCGGGAGCTTGAGCTATTGATTACGCCATAATTCGTTTACGCAATAATTAAGTTCATACCTTTTCTCCTGCACCTAGGAGCGAGCCCCAGTATCCACACGCCAGTAAAGTACACTGGCACGATGAAAATCTCTATGAAAACCCTTGTAACCCGTGTTGAACATAGACTTTATGATATACTCATGACATTTGATCAAAAACCCCTAACTTGAATATGGTTAGCGCAGCAACACAGTGGTTTGAAACAGCACTGCTTTGACTGAAAAAAACGAATATCTGAGCTAGCAACAGGCACGGAACCCGCGGCCGCCTGTAATTTAACATGGAAACGTAAGATCAAACGAGCTTCCTGTTGATGTACACGACTGAATTCACGAGATCTGTGACAAACTTTCCGTCGGGTTTGTCCGATATATGCCCCATTCGTTAATTGTTAGAGTACGGTAGGTTTTTCTAAAATTGTTCATTTTCATTGTATCGCTGATGCGCAAGGTGAGTATCTGAAACCGTGAGGATTTACATTTCTTTGGACGACCCCCTAGAAGATTGCCCACAGCGAAGTACGCTGTTCTTGCAACAAAAGCTTGTCCTTAAGATTGCTTGGTCAAACTATGAGCACCACGCCTGTTATGAAGAATACTGTCCTAACGAAGACATCTACAATTGTGGATAAGTTTCAACTACATTAAGTTCATGTCAATACTCTTGTAGCAAGATTTTGTAGTTTACAATCTTAAATGCTAAACTGCCTACCAAGCAACAAAATGTGACAATGTGGGTTGCGTAGCCACCTGTAAATATGCTGACTCTTGTTTCTTCCTAATTTTTACCATTCAAACTTGGAGCGAGTGACTGAGCTTGTGTTCTCAGAACCTCGTTAGTTACAAATGAAATGCTTCCTCAAAGCATAGGCTTCGAAGAAACACGTAAAAGTCGCCTCAGTTTGCTATGTTGTACCCGATTCCAGTGAAGCTTGGCTGGCTTCTCGGAAGTATTAATCCAATCGTATGCTCTTGACTCCCAAATTTTTTACTCGGCACCTCGTTAGTGTCCCTGCTCTGATTTACATGGTTATCCAGAACTTTCCCTAGATCTACAGCATTGGTTACCGGATGTTTTTTGCGGTATTCAAGAAGCCAATTTTTGTCTGCCACTGACCAGTCTTTTCTGGCTCATTTCGGCTTCGAAAGACCATCATTTATCCCAAGGTAACAAAGTATTTGTTTCCGAATCGGGAAGATATCGAACGCTTCGTGTCCTTGGGAAAGCATTCTGAGCGTTGTAAGGGTACTATGACATGTACATGAGATATATCATGTTGGTGCTGTAAATACGACAGGAACCTTCGAGATAACGCGATACCGGATTAAACATCGAAGTTTAGATATCTACAGCTACAGCGTCGGTCACCCTGATTTTCAACCGGAAAAACGGGGGCCCGTTGAACCAGCGTAGACTGTAGCTGTGAGCGTTATGCACTTCAGGCTGTTATCTTTGCGATGCAAGTATCAGCAGCTACGCTGTACAAGCGCATTCTACCGTTCAACTTCAGCAACTGAGCAGATGAGTAACGAGCGTCTTCGTCTCCCTTCACTCTCCTGAGAAAGGAATACATGTTTCAGCTATCTTGAGTACTGCGATGCTAAATCGCATAGCGTCAAAAACCCACTTACTTTTACACTGCGGATCCAGGACCATCACGTAGATCCTGCATTTGCTTATGCCACTCCCTATTCAGTCACTACTTCACCCCACAGTGCCGGGTTACACCAACCTAGCAAATATACAACAATTCATCTTTAACACGTAGACAATCAACATATAATACAGAGCCACACAAATTTCCTCTTCAAGACTGCCTCTCACCATCCCCTGCATGCGCATACCATCTGAGCAAGAACTGAACTCACACGAAAAACTGCTCTACCGTTTCATCAATACAGAGACCGAATAAAAGGGTGACTGCCAGATCGGCTTCTGCACCTATTGGCAGTATGGGACCACCAAGGGGAGCTGAAGCCGTGTGCAATTCGGACATTCCACAGCACTATTCCCCATGCAACAACAAGCCAAATCAGGCCACCACAGACAAACACGGCCGCTGCAACTGCCAGGATGATGTAAATCTGGCCTCCATACTCCGGGACAAACAGCTGGTGTGGAGCAGAAAAGTCCTTCACTGTCACTGCAACCTGCAAGCCTAATGACAATTACACCTGCCGAGGTTTACAGAGTAGGTAGAACATCTACAAAGATTCAGGTTACAAGCTCGTGTATCCCAATTTTACATGGCCATCAAGACACAAGCAGCTTCCAACCAATCTCACTTCAACGCTGCGGGGTGAAAAATTGAGATAGCATAACTTGCAATGGGTGTAGGGTTAGCACATAACCCTGGTTACATGATATAATTTGGTTAAATGCTGCTTTGTTTGTGAATCCATTGTGACTTGGTGAAGTGTGATGGAGTACGTGACGTACCGTCTGGGTCACCCGGCCAGTCTCTAGGGTTCCCAGCAAGGCCTGCTTGGGGGTGGTTGGAGTCCCCCATGTTGAAACAAGACGGGTCACCTTCCAAGCATTGCAGGGGGTTGCTGCGACCTGCACCACAGGCAGCATTCCCTCTACTTCTACATGACAGCCCTCTTGGCTGAATTGTAGCACTTGAACGTTTTCGCTTTGTGCAGTACCCTCAATTTGTTTGTTAGCAAAAATGTAAAGTGAGTGCTTGTAAGGTTGAAGCCTAGATTCGGGTAAACCCATAGTATTCTAAAGCGGGAGCTCTCCCTGAGCTATAGACTAGGAGAGGATCTTGAGTTTGGAAGGACGGTAGACACCAAAACAAGTCTGAGTGCAGGTGTCAAATGGATAGAAGTAGTTTTTCGTTGTTCTTTTTGTTAATGTTTCAACTTGTAAGGAAGTAAAGTAATGAGTTAGAACGTTGAAGACAGCAAGTTCGCAAGTACAATCCCTGAAGCTGGTCTATTGAGGCTCAATTCGTCGATTGAGAATTTGTGTTTGGTATAAAGGTGATGTATAGCCGTCTCGACGTGGACCTACCATAGTTAGCTCAATATCCAGAGCCTGCAGGCTCCGTGAATACTCCACGCCTCCATGATCGACGAAATCGTACATAGGAGTGTAGTAATGCCTCTCATTGAACGAGATGCGCATCGAGGGTAGTACGTTTGCTTGGAGAGAGGGTGAATGGGTCACGTTCTGCACTGCGTGATATCTGGAGGTCCTGCGCGTCAAGCGCGACGCTTTCGCACCATGTTTGACCATTTCATAAGCAAGGGGGCCACACGAATGTAGTGTTGAAAAATGTGGCATTCCACGACGTGTCAGGACAGCTCTTGAACCAGCTTAAGTCGTCGTCCAATCCCCACTTTCGCCTGTTACGACCTCCCGCTCGAAACGCTCTCCATCTCATTGTTCGATTCTGGAGTAACGGCAGGCTCCAGTGTTCCGGGGAAACCCATCCTTCGTCGCCAACCGCATCCTTAACGCTTTGTATGAAGCTGAGCACTTGCTCGTGTGAAGGACTGTATAATTTTCATGGTTAGAAGCCCTGATCTTCATCTGATCTGATTTCGGTTGATAGTGTCAGACCAGAAGCTGTGGTTATCACTACTTGTTGCAAGAGTGTGAAAAGCAAAATCTTCTACTTTGCTACCAGTACTAATGCCTAAGTCATACACTGTTGAGTGATGCTCGGTGATATCGGAATGGCGGGGAAGACGAAAAAGTGACCACAGTTCTTGAGATCGTAACCTGTCAGGCAACGTACTGCCCCCCTGATTCAACAACGAAAGTGTAATTCATGAGCTCTTCGCCGTTGGAGAACGTTTTAAGCATCGCTGCTCCACCTGTATCTGCGCGCTGAATATCTCCGCTCCAAAGTAGACCTGGGCGCCTGGCGCAGTGACGGGGTTTTATCCCCATCGCTGTATCTGTGCTCTCCTTCAAAGCCTGACAGTTGTCAGAGAATCCATAATCACACTGAAGAAGTAAGACTGGAACCGTTTTAGACACATAATCAACCAAGCTGGGATGTGGCCAGTTACGATGCAGGAGGCTTAGCCAAGTTCCCTCGAAATAGCCGTGAAAATGCTCCCTTCCAGCTTGAGTGACACGATGATCAAAAAGTATGTCCCTGAAGTCCCTATCTATCACGTTCCATGCGAAGAGCTACACATCAGAGTACTTTGGTGGGCACCATTTCCTTACAGGCAACACCACTAAAATGCGGCCAACACAAGAGGTTGAATGATAATGGCGAACAAAACTTGTTGATGTGTAGCAGGTCACCTCCCACACAGCACATGCTATCCCGGTGATGAGTACAAGCAATGTCAGGACACAGCAGTGCGAGAGCTGTAGTACTCCCTCGAAATTACTACGAACTTGCAATATCGGCCACCCTCTATCACTAACAATCATGTGTAGTTGTAAACAAGGATAGCCCACAATGTCTTACGTAGCGGAGTGCTGATGCTGCACTTCAGTTTTGAATCATGCACTAGAAATACAGCTACTGTTAGTCAACTTTTACACAATGGCAGCCCTGCACTACATTAAATATTGTCACACAGCAACCCGGATGCTCGTCCCTTTTAAGGACTTCCGTCTGTTTTTGGCGGCTGAGCACTTCATGGCTAGTGAGACACCATCTCCGTTTAAATCCTCGCCGAGATGATCTTCCAGATATCCGCGAAACCGCTATCCCGCTTTCCATCTTAAAATTTGTCTCAAAATTTTTGTTTCGCAAGTCGGTCGACGCCCAGTTGAATATGAATGGCTAGGTCAAGAGTTAGTTCAGTAGCATTTGAAATTAATCCTACTCTTCACATTTATTGTCTGCAATGCTGAAAATTTATGAATGTATCCGTTGAGATAAAGTTAATTGATACTATAACATGGCAAAGAAATCTGCTTCTGGGCGTGCGAAGCTGGCGGAGAAGGCCAGGCTAGCGGAAGTTGGAAAGGTCTGCATGTTACTTTGTGCTCCTGCCTTCTTCTCTTCGCCAATCGTTGTATCTTGATGTTAGTTACGCTGTAATATTCTAGAACAATTTCCGTGTGTAAAGGACCATGAGGAAGAAGGCGAAGCGGCCCAAGAGGCCAGAGGTCACGTATCTAGCAAAACGAAGAAGAAGGTTGCGAAGAAAATTAAATTCCTGGAAAGTAGGCCACATAACTAATTCGTATACCACAAAATCTTAAATTTGGTGCCACAGCTGACTGATAAAAATCTTTGCAGAGGTGCAGCTCTCCGCAGCAGCATCTGTACAGAAGAAGGTCAAGGTGCGCATAGGGCCCTGCAAAAGCAATTTCATTTCACGCACTCGATAACTCACAAGGCTAAATTATGCAGAAAGCAAAGACATCTCTGCACGACCTTTCAGGTCTGAGCAATGTACTCGCAGAGATGCTGCCGGAGGTTGCAAATAAATCTCTCGCTCAAGAAAAGGCAACGAAAGCTTGCAAATTTAAACGCTCGATATCTCGACAGCGGTTGCAGTACGGAGTCGTCGCTTGTGATTTGCTCTCGCGTGATAGCGTCCACACCAAATCCATGTTCCAAAAGGATGTGTACTGTGCTACTCCCAGAACAGTACGGCCACCGCACATTGAAACAAGCAACCATGTCTCTTAGAATACTTCACATTCAGGAAGGATGAGCAGGATCGATTGGCGGCGATATTTGCCACAAATGAGTTCCAGACCGACCCAATAGGAGCAGTGAGCAGCTTTTTGGAGCGTTCCATGGAAAGCGCACAGAACCAGCCCAGTAAAGCACCAAATGCACAAGCGAAGGCTTCGAAAGGAAAGAAAAAGAAGAAAACAGCTGGACAGGCTCGTATGGATGAGGATTGACACAGTTAAAAAAAATAGCACAGCCTGTGAATGCTAGAAATGTACCGGAACTTTGACAAGTGCTTCCACTCCATGTGAATTCTGATCAAAAGTAACCAGATAAGATATGCACTTGCGAATGATGATCCTTGC
>JAULKQ010001428.1:2106-14305 GCA_032356285.1 Smithsoniella earleae
TATCGCATTGGATTCTCACCTTGGCTCTCAAATTGTTCTACCGCTTGCGCACGCATCAACATCGCTCTCATCACTTCAGCTTCTTCTTCCTCTGATACATGATGGCCTGATGCTCTAAGTTTCATGTACGCTTCTACTAGTGGAAGCTCAGCCATGGCGGGGTGTTCAAGGCTTGTTTCGTTGTCCATCTGCTGACCAGGCAAGGTGCTACCGTTACGCTGATGTACCTCTGCAGAGGTATCTGTACCATACCACTGGAAGTGGTGAGCACCAGGAGTCCTAAGAAATGTAACCAATGCTTTACGAATTATGGCCAAGGCATTTTAACTAGCTTGTGCTTTGAGATTCAAATTGTACAGAACAATACTGGAGGAGAATTGAATAAATCACTGCTTCACAAAGCACATGCTAAAAAAAAAATCACCTCTAGCAACTGCGTTTGTGGCGTACTGATAAAGCGTAACTTTGAATGAACCAAGAAAATCGGCAAGCAACACGAGCAGCAGGTCTCGTCGTAAATGATCATAGTAGCACATAATACTGAAAAGAGTTAATTTACAGGTACCTTTAGACGTTTGTTGGGAGTTGCAGGTCGTGGTTGAATAGCGCCTGTGCTCCGGAGACATTGCGGCGTCCGCTAAGTGTTCATAGCCTTTGGTATGCTCAGACAGGGTGGTTAGAAAACGTAGCATAGGAATTCCCGCTCCATATCGTTCACAGTATTGTAAAGGATTTGAAAGGAAGGATGGATACACAACGTTAAAACGGATGAGAAGCTGACGGGACACAGGCATGTTTGAAAGCCGAGGAACTCAGAGCACACACGACACCGGGAAGCTGGTTTCATCCCTCATCAACACAGCTGCATCAGCCACCAGCCAACTTGTCTGCTCCATGTAAGGATATCAAGCATTCATATTATCTCAGGTGAACCTTGATCGTCGCAACGGGACAAATCGGGTTGCCCAAAACGTTCATTTCATGAATAGTCAATGGCATGTAACTAGTGCTGACACTCCCACATTGCCGCTCACCGTAAGCGGGATGAATCTAAAACCAAACTAAAAACAGCACGCGTTCAGAGCGCCTTACGTGAAGGTCTGCTGTTGCTTCGCGCGACTGCTGCACAGTTGCTGCCTCCACTAATCCGCTGTCGTTCATCGAGCTAACGTCCAAAATGCTGGAAAACGCAGTAGAAGGTAAAGATTTCAATTTCTCAAAGCAAGAGGAGTCCATCCTCACGTTTTGGAAGGAAATTGACGCTTTTAAGCAGCAGCTGAAGCGCACGGAAGGCTGCAAGGAGTACATTTTCTACGATGGACCACCATTTGCTACAGGGTTACCACATTACGGACATATACTGGCTGGAACCATTAAGGTAGGGATGTTTTCTCAGGTCGGTTCTTATCGCCCTTCGGCATGTCTACGCATCTTCACCTGATTTACGCGTGTTCAGGACGTAGTGACTCGATATGCCTCGCAAACAGGCCATCATGTTGAACGAAGATTTGGCTGGGACTGTCATGGACTGCCCGTCGAGTTTGAAATTGACAAGAAGCTGAGTACGTTCCTGTACTGGTTCGGTATTTATGTGCAGCTGCCAAAAAGATGGAGTAAATAATGCCGCAGATAGGCAAGTGTTACTCATATTCAAGTCCTTATTCAGACATTAAAACCCCTGATGACGTCCTTGCGTTGGGAATCGACAAGTACAACGAAGAGTGCCGTAGCATTGTTATGCGTTACTCCAAGGAATGGGAGGCAACTGTGACGCGGCTTGGACGTTGGATCGACTTTGAGAACGACTACAAAACTCTCAACAAGAGCTTCATGGAAAGCGTGTGGTGGGTGTTCAGTCGCCTTTGGGAACAAGGTCGTGTGTACCAGGGCTTCAAGGCGTGCCGCTTCAACTGCCATTACATTTCCCGATTTCCTGGTTGTAAGTGGCATATACCCAAGATTCAGAGTATTGAGCATGGTTTTACGCAGTACACGTGCAGGTCATGCCTTTTTCAACCGGTCTTTCAACAACGCTGTCCAACTTCGAGGCAGGACTTAACTACACGGACGTTTCAGATCCTTCAGTCATAATTTCATTCCCAGTCCTAGACGATCCAGATAGTGCATCTCTCGTAGCATGGACAACGACACCCTGGACTCTGCCCAGTAACTTGGCTCTCTGTGTCCATCCAGAAATGGAGTACGCCAGAGTGAAGAACCCCAAGAATGGGGCTGTTTACATTGTTGCTCATAGTCGCTTGTCATTCATCCCTGGGGCTGTTCCCAAGAAAAAAGGGAAGAAAGGTAATTGGTAAACTCTACCACGCTGTTCGACATCTTGTGGCTTATGTGCACGCTAACCTACAGACTTGGTGCAGACGCCTCTGGTGGGTTTGAAGTTATGTCAATTTGCAAAGGTTCTGAACTGGTAGGGCTGAAGTACCAGCCACTTTTCGAGTACTTCGTGGACTCGTTCAAAGGAACAGCATGGAGGGTAGTATCGGATACATACGTCACTGATGATTCTGGAACCGGTGTTGTTCACCAAGCGCCAGCGTTCGGTGAGGACGATTACAGGTAACGTGTCCAGCTTCATTTCAAGACAATTTTGACGTCCTTGGCGTCAGCTGGTTGCTTATGATTTTGGTGTACAGGGTGTGCATCGGGAATGGCATTCTGACGAAGGGTGCAGCGCTGCCGTGCCCTGTTGATTCAGCAGGGCGCTTCACATCCGAGGTGACAGACTTCAAAGGGGAGTACGTCAAAACGGCGGATAAGGCTATCATTGCGCATATCAAAGCAGCCGGGCGGCTCGTCGATGCTTCCTCCATGGTTCACAGCTACCCATTCTGCTGGCGCTCTGATACCCCTCTGATTTACAAGGTGCGTATTTTTTTTTCACTTTCGTAGGGCTGAGTTGGTCTGTAATTTACATCCCCTTCAGAAGGGTTCAGTTCAACCTTCCCTATGGATTATGCCCTTAGATCACTGATGGCCATACATTGTGTCCAAATACCAGAAGCATCTGCATGAGCAGTTTCCAGGGACTGGCAACATTGTCTCATGGGGTGGTGGGTTTTGTTTAGTGCAATTCTATATTACAGCACTCAAGGGGGTGGAGATAGCCAGGGACCAGCAATAGACCTTCAGTGCTCATGGTGTCCACTCACCTGAGAGTTGTCTCAGTAATTCATCAAAAGGAGCCCTCAAACTTATCTGCTATTCCGCTGCCACGCTTGTGGAAAATTGTGAACTTTTTCTGGGTACACCATCATTCTCGGTTTCATTGTGTGTTGCACGGGGCTCTGCATTTTAATAGGCGAAATACTCACAGCTGTATCATGTATTCTTTATTCCTGACAGGGATTCTTGTCAAGATAGTACAAAACAGGACAAGAACGATGTATTTTTGTGCTTCACAGCTCCTTGTCCACATGAACATCTTTGTGACTATTTGTTCTCCTGACAAGTTGAGTAGGGTGCATGGGCTGCTCTCACAAACAGCTTGTAATTTTTTAGGTTGTTGAAATTACAGTGCTTTTGGATGCGAGAACGTGGGTGTACATTTAATTGTCTTCTAAACACGTGTGCTTCATCACAAATCTGCTGAATTATTATGTATCTGGGTGCAGCAGCGGTCTTTCCTGCATGCTAGCTTTCTGATCAGGTGTTCAGCAACAATTCCTCAATTCCCACACATTTCAAATCCCAGTGGAATAGCACTATATCTCTCTATTGCATTCTGTATGCATTCAGTTAAATTGGTTGTGTTTACATCCGTTGTTCACATTGTGTCAACATTGTGTTGTGTTTTGCCTTTGGTTTTAAGTTTGAAGCAAGCAGTGCAAGGTCTTAGCGTCAGGACGTCATGGAAATGCTAGGTAGAAGGGTGGAAAGGTTAAAGGGAGCAGTAAGTGTGCTTTCTATCTTCATGGTTCAGTTTCGTATCATGCAGACTGTCGAGTTTGAGTGGCATGCGCCTTGTGTAGGTCGCCCAGTGTAGGTCTCACCTAGAAAGACCGGTTGATTGCTTTCATAATTATCTAGTGCAGCTGTGCCAGTCCCACTTGGGGCCCGTGAACGAGGTGATGGTGTGTCAGATGATGCATGTGGTGTTGCAGAGTGTGTGCCTGTGTCACAGGTTGATCTGAGTGGAAGCCTCAATGAATCTGGAAGCAATATTTACCCTTAACATACCCATCTGATGGCTGGTTGTTGACATTCCACGCCAAGCTGCTTAATTTCTTAAGTGTATGCGAACTGCTTCATGCACACGTACTTTCCACAGTGAAGAGAGAAAATCCTGTTGCAGGCGGTACCAAGCTGGTTTGTGAAGGTGGAGGAGATTCGAGAGAAGGTACTGAAGAACAACGCACAGACGTACTGGGTCCCGCAGTATGTCCAGGAGAAGCGCTTCCAGAATTGGCTGGAAAATGCTCGCGATTGGGCCATCTCTAGATCTCGGTACTGGGGCACTCCCATCCCCATTTGGCAGAATTCTGATGGCACAGAGACTGTGGTCGTCTCGTCTGTCGAAGAGCTCGAGAGGCTAACTGGTATTTTCTTCTGCAAACAGACCTGCTGTCGTATCACACCTGTTTAAGCAGAGGCACCAGGCTATCGTTGCCCAATGCTGTGGTAGTGAGCTTTTATTGCGTGAGAAAATCGCTTGTGGCAATGAAAACACGAGTACACATAGTTACTGTGGCCCATCACAAATTAGCTGTAGATTGGTGCTACTGTGCAGCTAGAGCCTGTGCTGTGGATCTGAATGAATGGGGAGCTGCTGACTAGGCGTCCAAGCAAAGTCACTCAGCTCTTCTTGTAGTTCAATAGCCAGTACATTCAGGTACTTTTAATATGAATCCTGATTGTACTGCAGCCCAGATATCATGTGTACAGTCACACCAGGCGCTTTGTCTTGCGTTCTCAGCAATGTACGTCTAATCTTATAGTTGTAGTGCGCTAGCA
This sequence comes from Smithsoniella earleae, assembly GCA_032356285.1. Classification (NCBI taxonomy): domain Eukaryota; kingdom Viridiplantae; phylum Chlorophyta; class Ulvophyceae; genus Smithsoniella; species Smithsoniella earleae. The sequence continues at coordinate 7,078 of JAULKQ010001428.1, forward strand.
GAAGGCTGCTGAGAAAAACAAGACTGATGACTCGAGCCTGATTAAATTCATCGTACTATGGGGAGGTCGAATGCCTGAGCGAGAATCATAGGACAGTAAGGTGGCCTTGCAGGGGAGGAGGTGACAGATCTGCACCGTCACTTTATTGACCACCTGGAAATTCCTTCTCGGAAAGGTGGGGAGCCTTTGAAGCGGGTGCCCGATGTGTTTGACTGTTGGTTTGAGTCCGGATCAATGCCGTACGCTCAACAGCACTACCCATTCGAAAATAAGGAGAAGTTCGAAGCCAATTTTCCAGCTGACTTCATTGCGGAGGGTCTTGATCAGACTCGTGGGTGGTTTTATACCCTCATGGTTCTCTCGACTGCGCTGTTCGACAAACCGGCGTTCAAGAATCTCGTGTGCAACGGCATGGTTCTCGCAGAGGACGGCAAGAAGATGAGCAAACGACTCAAGAACTATCCCGATCCTACTCTGGTATTGCTTTCTTCCTCATTGGCTCCATGGCCTTGGACTTCCTCGAACTTCCGCACAGTTCAACTTCACTTGTTTTGCACACGCGATGCGTTACTTTCTGCTTACGGACCGCATCACAGATCCCTGGGAGATCAAGTATTGCTTCATTGTACCTGTGCAACTGCAGTTGATTGAGAAGTACGGAGCTGATGCACTGCGTCTGTACCTGGTCAACTCCCCGGTTGTGCGAGCCGAGCCGCTCAACTTCTCTGAAAAAGGCGTCTACAGTGTCGTGAAAGACATCTTCTTGCCGTGGTACAATGCGTACAGGTTTCTGTGCCAAAATGTAGTTCGTTTGCAGCAAGATGGTTCCAAGTTCGATCCATCCGAGATACTTTCATCACAGCCGTTGACAAACGTCTTGGATCGGTGGATCACGGCGGCCACTCGGAAGCTTGTCAACACTGTGCGTTATTTCACAGTCATTGTGGCTTCCTACGCGTTGCCTTTGTGCAGTCTCGAAACCACGTGAATGTTGAGTTGGGCTTGCGCGCTGCAGGTAAGAACACAAATGGAGGCCTACAAGCTGTACGCTGTTGTTCCATTCTTGGTCAAGTTTATCGAAAATTTAACCAATATTTATGTGCGGTACAACCGCAGGCGCCTGAAAGGCGCCAGAGGACAAGAAGACGGGATGATTGCATGCGCCACGCTGTTTGACACGTTGCTGAAGGTGCGCTTCAGTGATACATCACCTGTTAACGAGTGTGCAGTGGACACTAGTGCTAAATTGAGATCTCACCGCGATTTCTATTTATTTGTGGGGGGCACATCCTTACTAGCAGCGCACAGTCGAACCTGTGCCTTTCCTGTTACACAGTGCATCGTAAATACGTTCTTTTAACAAGCGTGACTACAACTGCAATGACAGTTGAGTTACTGCAAGAAATAAAAAGGAATGCTACTATTAAAACGGAAGCAAGCATACACACCAGACAAAATCCTGAAGGTAGAGCAGGGTGCTTGTGTGATCTAATTGGAGAATGTCAATGCTGCTATTGGGCACCGAGGAACTAAGCAGCAGCACGGGTCTTCAGTAATAAGAGGCGCGTGGTGGAAACCTGCCTAGGTTGAAGAGACATGGTGTATGTTCAATAGTCTTGTTGGAGGCATTAATTGGGACCACAGAGGCTCGCTTCTGACTTGAGGATTTGCAAGAGTTTTTATTCACAATAAAATAGTACTACATGTATCAGCAGCACTCATCGATTGCATGTTCTGGTACATTATTATCTTATTGCACTTGGAAACCCCAAAGCCAATGTCCTGTTGATTTGAATACAGTAGTAACTACAATGTTGCGGCCTTGGCTTTTTCGGATGGGACAGCACTATATTTTTTTGGCGCTTGTTGTGGCCAGGAAAATCCGAAGGACTTGGACTTAGCAATTAATTTCTTGGGAGCTAGATCGAGAATGTCATTTTTGTTCCTGCGGTGAGCATACTTGGTCGCGGAGAAAAATGGGACCCGGTGGGCAACATTCAAATCAACATCTGGGCTTCCTGTTGCAGTAAAGCTATACCTTTTCCGTTGATATTTTGTAAAATCGGAAATGGTTGGGGTGGATTATCAGCTTAACCATATCATGAGTGTCAAGAAGTTGTTTCAGACGCAAAGGACAAATCCGGACAGCCAATGAATTCGACCAAAGTTTTTGTCAAGAACTGAACGATAATTGCGTCTGAGCCTAAGAGCCGGTATTGAGTGGTCAACAAATATACTTTTCCTACTATGACGACGAAGCTTGGCCTCACGACCTATGCAAATCGTGCGGAGGTTCCGTGGAGTGCACGTAGTGAAGCCACATTACAGGAGCTCTCTGGACAGCTTGATTACATGTTGATTCACTTTCCAGTATAATCCTTCCCTTGAAAGACGCACTCAAATTGGCTTTCATGGGAAAAGCTGCCTCACAAGTAGTGTAGCACATGGATCCAGGCCGCATGCAGATGTAGCAGAGTCGTATAATCAAAGAGGTTGATGAATATGGCAGAATGCCGGATCCTGAATCTTGTTGCATGCACCCCTCCGTTGCATAGATCCTCATTCCACAATATCTCAAGACAGTCATACTTGCAATTCGTAATGCATGAAAGAAAGCGGCTGGCTCTCCAATCTAACTTCTCACTTGAACAAGAACCTGCTGCCGAATTTTGCACCACGGCATCCTCCATCAGTTCAACCAGGAATTCAAGGACAACAGGTAGGACTGTCCAGCAGCTGCTCAACACTTCAACAGAATGAACTCGTATCAGATCCTGTTGTGATTCCATTGCTTGGTTTCATACAAATCTCCACCAGGATATCAGTGCACATTATGGTGGCCAACTTTGAGAGGCTCGTCGGATCTAGGCAATGTAGAACATTGTTATTGTGCTCCAAGTTCATGTTCTTGTGCTGATATGCCACAGGATACAAGATTTGAATGGCATACGCAGGAAAACAAAAAAAGAGCAGTCAGTTGGGGGGCTCCCCTGTTAATTTGTATGAGCTAATCCCTTCACTGTGGTTTGTCCAAAAACTTTGGCTATGATTCATTATAAACTATCAACACTACACTGTACATTCAACGGCAGTATTAAGCCCTGATAGTCATTTTTCAACCAGCTTGGTTGGAAATAATGACCAGGGTGTGAAAAAGATTCAAGCACGGCGAGCAGGTGAATCGGAGGGGATCGCTAAAGAGCTCCACCTTGGGGTGACGGGGTTGGATGGAATGCCTTGCCAGCATTCAAACCATAATGGTAAGTGTGCTGTGCGTGTGGATGTGAGTGTTTTGTCACTGGGAGGTGCAAGTTTTTCGCAGCTGACACTGAAGCTTGCTGCAGGTGTGCATAACCATGTCACCGCTTACGCCATTTCTGACGGAGAGCATGTACTCCAATCTGCGAAGGTGCCTCCCGGCTGATGCACCGGAGTCAGTGCACTTCCAGAACATTCCGGAGATGGTTCCAGAGCAGTCTGGAGATCTCCAGATCATGGAAAGTGTCACCCGCATGCAGTCTGTGATTGTCCTCGGGCGTGCTGTCCGTGATAGGCAGAACTGTGCGCTGAGAACGCCGCTGAGCTCTCTGACGGTTGCACACACAGACGATGCTTTCATCAGTGACCTCACAGGTGCTCTGCTCTATGTGGATGCTTTCATGTCAAGCCTATCCTCCACCTGGGACCTCCTAGGCTTTGAGTGCAACTACAATTGGAAGCTGAAAAGTTCTTGATAGGTATTTGCTGAGCTGGTAGAGACTGCAGTTTTTCCCTTGTTTATTGTTGGACTGTGGCTCATTGTTTTCAAGTCATAGTAGATCTATCTGCTCTGTGTTTTTGTGAAAATGGTTCAGATGAAAGGAACCTGGAATGATGCAGTGAATCACTTGTGGTTGCAGGGGAGCTAAAAGAGTATGTTGTTGAAGAATTGAATGTCTCGGAGCTGAAGACTGCACATCCAGACGAGTTTGGATCTGCCATTGCAGTCCCTAACTTCAAGGCGTTAGGGGCACGGCTTGGGAAGCGGAAGGACCCTGTCGTCAAAGCTATTAAGGAGCTGACGCCCGCTGAAATTTCTTCTCTGCAGAAAAGTGGCAGCATTGAACTCCTCGGGGAGTCACTGACGCTTGACGAGGTACGGTTATTTTTCCTTGGAATTTGTTGGGCTGTGATTTCAGTCAAGCTCATCTTTACGGCAATAGTGGAACATTTCATCTGCACACGAGTGTGTCCGTGTATTCTTGCATATCCTTTTGTTCGAGTTTGACAGATCGTTACGTTCGTACTGGGAAGGATATTTCTCGCTTGCAGATTGTTATCAAGCGCGAAATGAAGCCTCTAGAGGGTAAAATGTTCTCGAATACTGATGGCGAGATACTTGTTGTGCTTGATCTAGAACCCAATCCAGCGCTACTAACTAAACGGACAGCTCGAGAGCTAGTAAATCGCTTTCAGAAGCTCCGAAAGAAGGCTGGACTACAGCCTACTGACGTTGTGAGACTTTTCTTCGCGCCTGGTCACAAGTTGTCCAGGGAAAACGGTGCGGCGCAAAGTGACCGTGAATTTCAAGAGCTGCGAGAGTCAGTTGTTGTTGAAAGTCAGTATTTGAAAGAGAGCCTAGGCATGCACGTCGTTGATCATGCAAATATGCCAGGCGGCAGTGTGGTAATTGCACGCGAGTTGACCACAGTGCAGTTGCCAAGCGGCAGCGACGCCCAGATCGAGGTAGTAGTCGCTACCCCTGCTGCAATGGTGAATAAAAGTGATATCGAAAAAGATTATGGCACGGAAGCTGTAGAGTCCGTGGAAACATGGCTTGCATCTAAATCCCTTACAGCATTACAAAAAGAAGCGAAATCAGGGAGTGGTACTCTCGAGCTATTCATAGACGGTAAGGATATTGCTTTAGCCGTTGGCAAGCATATTTTGTTCGACATCAAGTCATGATTGCGTTCTATCTTGAGCACGGTGCCGACATTAACAGCCTGTCTAAAAGACTCTCAACTTCTAACACATGCAAGTACTGGGATGTCATTACTTACATAGTCGGAAAAAACGTTTTGTCATCAACTCCTTTCAATTATTGTAACAGACGTACTCGTCCTGGATCTTTTGTCTCGTTCTGTGATCTTCACTCACTCCAAAGTGTAAGCTGAAATGTGTTCTTGAAATCGATGGCCGCGCAAGAGATCGATTTGACACATTGAAACGTCACTTGAAAGTTAAATAGAGGTGTAGTGGTGACAATTACCATCTACATGTTCCAGCGTAGCTCTAAAAACTACACTGCATTTTGTGTGCAATTTTGAAGCAGCGGTAATGTCTCGTAAACTGCAAAGCATGAAAGCATATGCCAGGCTGCGTGTATTCCTGGTATGCGTGGATGAACCTCATCCAGGGTGAAAAGTGTCAAGCCTGCTCCACCAGCTAGCAAATGCCTGTAGTGATGCTTCTGTAGATCACTGTTCTTAGCTGCTCTCTGGAGGTACTTGGCCTCCAACGCGATTGTATTAGCTGACGATGTCAAGAAAGGGAGGAACGGTGTTGCAGCAACACTGAGAGATGTAACAATAGAGTTTGCCTCTGGGTAAACTGCATGTCATCATATGTTGTAGGACTTGCTCACAAACTCAACGAGTATTAGCTATTGAGGATAGCATAATAAGATAGATGTCAGGACGGTGCAATGTAAATTGGGATTCATACTGTAGACGGAGAGTCGATCACGCAACCATGTTTCAGTTGTCGAGCAGACTAAACCAATTCAAAGTGTGATCCTAATCTGTCTGTTGACAGCAGTATAAAAACAGAAATAACTTAGGAACACACGTGCACGAGTCAATGATGCAGAGGCCAGTGCAATCATCCAGTAGTCCGCTCGTCTCATCCACTTCCTGAGTTTTCCATCAGACGCATGGTACATTGCGGCGACCCCACCGACGCCAACTTGACTAGCGGCGTACACCTTATGCCAAGGTTTGCTAGTTTTCCTGCTAATACGTGTCCATGAATAAAATGTTAAATCTGATGCAGGTGTTTATCTCAAAGCTCTCGAGGTTGAAAACTGATTTAAAGATGTCCACAGTGTGAAGCAGTACGAGCGACATGTTGGTAAAGCCCTTACACTTGACGTTCAACAATTTCAATTTTATGATATTCGTGAGGACATAATGTGAAGTAACTTGTAACAGTTCAACGTTCAAGCGCGACGTTCACTTGGCAGTGTTGGATTCAAGATCTCACCTGTACAGATGCGCACCAACGAGTGCGTACGGAACCGAAGTAACAACATTAAAAACCTGTTCTGAAAAGTTCCAATCGCAATGCTTCAGATTTGTGCCGGGAGGTCTCAAACGGTCATCGAGCAATTTCCCGGCCTGGATCAAGTGCTCTCTTGATGGGAGATACGCCGGTGCAACAGGTGCAATGGAAAATTCATGCACACAGTCAACAGCTCCCCTTTTCACAAACTTTTGCCCGGATAATCCAGGAACGTGTGCCAACGCGCGTTCGCACAAGCAAGTCCCTATGGATATTATTCGTCCCACTTTATCACCGAGCGACAATGCAAATGTTTGAAGCTGCTCTTTGTTATTTATCATCTGAGAAATTTAGTCCTATTATGCGGTAACTGTGCCCCGAGTAACACATGTTTTAATTATTACCAGCGCGCATCTTATCACGACCACTTGGTACTGTGATAAGACATCAAGGACAGTCAGCTGGTACTAGTAACGCTTCGTCTTGGTAGTTTTGTTATGACAGCCCTTTGAGCGGCAACAATATTACAATGTGCCATGGTGTTGCCCAGGGAGCTGAACTCAGTACTGGCATGCATAATAAACATGTGGCTCATCACGTCTGCCAATAGAACACCCCTGCTTTACAGCGAATGTGAAAGAAAACATTATATCAAGGTCCAAACAACAACAAGTTTGTAGGAAACACATGCCCGCGAAACGATTACAAAGAACCTTAGTCCTGACCAGGACGGGGAACAACATCCGGGACCATCGTTGAATTCAATATGACATTAACTAAGAAAGCCATTGAAACATGTCTGTTAATACCGTACTACAAGCACTGCAATCTTAGCTTTGAACTTGCTACTCACTGTCACAGGCTTGCAATCTCTTTATAGCCCGTAACTGCTAGGACACTTTCAGTCCGCGTGATCTAACAACGAAAGGGAATCTGTACTAATTGCATTTCCGTTCATACCGCTTCG
>JAULKQ010001439.1:0-17351 GCA_032356285.1 Smithsoniella earleae
CGAAAAGCGCCAAATCCGTGATGGATTTAATTGATTGTTGACCTCTATTATGTCGTACATATAGTGGTTCGCGGTGTCATGATTTATCATTCAACACACAGGATGCTCATAGAGGTCGACGGGATAAGTGTCAGGACCGTGCCAGGGTTGTGATGCGAAATAAGGACACATAACTAGCTTACTGACTATGTGTCATGCTTAGAATGGTGTGAATATTCGTGTTTTTGACACTCGAGTCTAATCAACATCGGATGGGATTTCACCATGGGATACATGAAGCCCAGGGAAGACAATTGACTGCACTGTATCGGACTCAGGTTGTAAAATTGCAATGCTGATTTTGCTGTCTGGTGCCTTCTGCGCTAATTGCACGCATATACGGAGATAGGCAGATCTACAAGGCCCATGCACTATGGTCATGACTATAAGCCGCGCGCGTGCAGAATCGGGTACCTGCCGCGGATTTGCGGATCCTCGAACAGTTGGGATTCTCTGCAGCGTTCTCAAGCGCTACGGAAGCGCAAACAACCCACTAACATAAGTTAAGTTTAAGTCTCTAGCCTGTACCAGACCATTCGAGATTTAAGAACTTGTCACGTTGTGCACTTCCTAAAGTCTGTAGAAATGATCTCCGCACGCGCAACCAAGGCTACTTTTGGCAAACTGCCAGGTCTTGCACCAACAAGGCAGACACGCTGCTTTGCTGATGCTGCTAAGGTGTGTATTGACTGCGAATTTTATGACTGAGCGGTGCAGTAGCATAGTAACTAACGTCCAGTTCCTGAGCAACAAAGTAGACAGCAGCAAGTAATTACTTTCCACAACCGATATAAATTCACCAGTCTAGATCAATGGCATTAACTCGTTGTACCGTCGTGTGTTGGGATGTAACTCTTGCTAATGCACAGGGTTGGCTTCTCGTCTTTTCGTCAGCACGTTCAGGGAAACTGTAATCATGAGAACTCACGATCGCGAGATATATTTTTGTTTACCCATTTCTTATACCTTTGTTTGCGTATCTAAAAAACCATTTTGTTGTGGGGCGTTGATGGATTGAGCGTCCTTATGCTGAATCTGATTGCTTTTAGAACTATGTAACTTTACGTCTGCTTAGATAGCAGCGATCTAGCTATCAGCCAAGATCTGAATTAAGGTTTTCGAACTACTGTGCAGAAGCAAGTCATTCAGCCCCTCAACGGCGACCCTTTCATTGGAATGCTCGAGACCCCTGTCACATCTGCTCCTATCGTAGCTAACTTCTTGTCCAATCTTCCAATTTACCGCACAGGAGTCTCGCCTTTGCTCCGAGGGGTTGAGATTGGACTCGCTCACGGGTTCCTTCTTGCCGGACCATTCATCAAGGTACGTCACTGGGGTATTATTTGAATGTGCATCGGAAGTTGGGCGTTCACGCTACATTACCTGAATCGACTTTTGATGAGTGAGTGTAATGATTGGATTGGATAGTGTATTTATCTGGCTTCCGAAACTCAAGTATTTATCAGTGAGTCGGATGCCTGCAGTTGGGTCCTCTTCGTAATGCTGCAGACAACATCCCTGAGGTGGCAGGATGCCTTTCTGGTGTGGGCTTGGTTATCATCTTAACTGTTTGCTTGTCAATGTACGGTGCTGTGTCATTCGAGGAGGATCTTCCTGCAAGGAAGACATTGACAGGCCGATCTCTGCCAGCTGATGAACTTCAGTCAGCTGATGGGTACGATTTCCTGGGATATAAGAGATCTTTTGGTCGCAACATTGATCCGGATATTTGTTTTCTAGAGCTTCTAATCAGTACCATGAAACTGAACATCAAGCCAATCACATAGTAGTGTGATGTGTTGACTAAACAGAAATTATCAATACTATTAACTCGAATAGCCACAGTCAGACATCAAACGATGACGTGGCTTTTCCACGTGTTAGTAGTAGCTGGTGCACCCAATTTGATCTGTTCAAGTGTCTTGTTTAAGGTCCAGCAAGGGAGTCATTCGTAAGAGCACTTGCAGGTGGGCATCCTTCACAGCTGGATGGCTTGTCGGAGGCATTGGTGGTGTTGGATGGGCATATGCTTGCACCCAATTCTTGCCATACTATTCATAGATTATGAAGATTTGCCTGCATCCAGACACGTTCCAAGTGACCAGAGGCTGATTTCTTGAGGGTACTCAACCCGGAGTAAAATGTGAATTACAGATGATTCAGTACAACCGCTCACTGATTCAGTGCTTGATGTAAGGCAAGATAAAGAATAGTGGTCAGGTTGTAATATTTGGATCAAGCCCCTTCAAACGCGCCATTTTCATCTTTTAACTGCTAGCAGAACATTCTGAATGGAGTCAACAAGCTGGATGTACTGTTGCTTTCCATTAGCACAGCTAACATCCAGAATTTACATACAAATCACATCACACTGCGTATCCCATCGCACCTAAATACGTTGGACGTTGAACTGCTTAAATGCAGTATAAAATGATAATAACAAAATCCTGGAAAAAATTAACTTGTACCATCAAGATAGGAACATCCTGCTACAGGCGAACCTAACTCTGACAGGTCACAAATTCAGCCTGACTGTGACTATTGAATAATGATGTGGTTTTTAAGTTACAAGAGAGGGAATGGTGTTGCGAAAGTAGATGGGGTGATTTCCGAAGACGCTGCGTCGGAGTAGCGCTTGTGTTGACATGGACTAGCGCACTGTACTCAACACTATGCCTATACGACTGTTGAGTTGATGGCAGATTCTGCTCCGATTGCATCTGTAGAGTAAACGAAACTTGTCCGATAACTTCTGTATAGTTTGATGAGAAAAGCACAAACCTGTTATGAAATCTGCACTTCGACGGGAAGGAACCCGGCCTGTTCGGAAGAGCCGAGCCGAAGGGGTTCCGGAACCCATGTGAACCCTCACATGAACTCCAAGCCTACCTGTTGCTACCCATCGCATTTCCGCGCACTTGTCGATTTAAAAACAATTTGAACCCTACGTAAACATGCACAGGAAAGGTCCTGCCGGCTGAGCACAAAATAAGGTAATACGGAAGAGCTCGTGTAATACGATGACATGTCCGAGTACCTACAGTACAGTACAAAAGTTGATAAAATCAGTAAACACTCGTGATGGAGCATGGAGAAAACTGATGGATTAGAGAGGAGATTATCCTCGATTTTCATGCGTGCTATGCGCGAAACTGTCGCGTACATACTCTCAAAAAGCAAGTTGACAATAAGAGCGCATTATCAGACTAGATATATTTGAGCATGGATATTGCAAAATGAAACTGATAGCTTGTGCTGCAATTCCATGTTCTGCGGCTTGACTTCGTCACACGCATTCACGTGCGAGTGCTAGATATTTATGATGTTCGTTGACTTATCTACCCCATTTACCCCATCTACAAAGAAGTGCATCACGCGCTACGGGCAAAAAGTGATTGCTACGGTGAGCTAGATAGCCAAAATGAAACAGTTCGCCGTTGCCTTTGTTGTCTTGTCTTGACTTGACTTGTCTTAGCTTGTTGATTAAGTCTTGTTGATTAGGGAGTCTAAATTTGGTTTTGGGTCCCGTGCATGTCATGCACGATCTGATTATACCATGTGGAGGGCCTGATTTGTTTTGGATCCAACTTCCGTAACCCTGACGAAGTTCGGTCCGTGCTCTTGCATGTGCGGGAGCCACGTCGCAAAATGCCGATGATCGATCAAACTCTACTGTCGTCAATTGTTGAGCATGGTACCACACATACTTTTCGTTTGCAGAGTTGCTGGCGTGAAGGAATTATAACTACACTCCTGTGGCAATAAGGCCAGTGGATTTTCTATCTGAGACGTCCATCACTCTCGCTTCGATAGAAACAAGCTTCTAACCTACCTCAATCTGAGCTCTACAACGAAAATATAAATCATGCCATTTCCAGCCATTCACGTTGGAGGGTGCAGAGGCTTGCCCGGCTCGAAGGTATGTACAGCAGATTCCTTCTCGAGTAGCTAAATATGCTGGCACATAGCGAACACGGGCGAATGTGGCCGGAACGGAAACTTGAAATTTAACATCTTTTACAGGCTGTGACGAGAGCACCCATCTTCCATGAAACGTCAGCTGGAGTCAGTTCACGAAAGGTAGGGATACCCCCCAAGAATGCCGTCAAGCCACTCGGTTGTTAAGCTGGTCACCTGCTGGCTTGCCTTATTACGTTTATATGGTAATAATAGATAACGATAGCTCTACAGGTGTCTGTGAATGTCGCGACAGGGCCTCAGAGGCCCAACAATGGACCTGCACCTACTCCTGTGCAGCTCGGAGATGGCCCAGGTACGCACAACCACACAAAGTAGGGTTCCCCAACGGAATGAGATTGGTTCCCCATGGCCCATAAAGCTCATCCTGCGCGCAACATCTTTCATACAAGCGAACTATGTCAAAATACGTTGGCAGCTGTAGCAGACATGTGAAAGCTTTTTTTCGCGATATCAACATGGACCTTCAACGGACTTTGCACTGCGCATACCGCAGATAATTTCAACCGATACATGTGGTAATTTTCATGTTATTGTGCATTGCCTGAGGTGGATGGATACGTGCAGGGGCTGGAGGAGGTTTCACTAGCCTGGATCCGGAATCTCGCCGAGTTGTCCCAGACGCCAGAGGTCGACCAGTTGTCAAGATCGTCTACACGGTGTTGGAGTCTCAGTATCAGTCATCATTGACTGATGCTGTACAAAAAATCAATGCGAGCAACGATAGCGTTTGTTATGAATTGATCGGATACTTGCTGGAGGAACTCCGAGCACCGGCCAACTACGAAAATTTCAAGAAGGACCTGGAGTCTGCCAATATTTTCATTGGCTCGTTGATTTTTATTGAGGATTTAGCAGAGAAGGTACGCCAGCCGGGCATTCATGCCCTAGACCATTGAACTGCTCGATACACAGAAACTTTGTATCGTTATTTACCATGTGTTTCACATAAATCAAAGCTCGTGCTTGCTTTGATACGGTAGTGGCATGCTATCTTCGTTTGTGTTGTAAGTTCTAAGATATGCGAGAGAACGCACTCATCCAAAAAGTCAAACAATGCTCCAAATAGTGTAACAGCGTGTCGCAACATTAGAACAACTATAGCTGTAGTGGTATATCTTAAGCTTGCGTCCACTACAGATCGTAGAAGCAGTTAGCCCCGTTCGCTCTCAACTCGATGCATGCGTGGTGTTCCCCTCTATGCCAGCCGTGATGCGGCTGAACAAGCTAGGATCCTTCAGCATGGCTCAGTTGGGTCAGAGCAAGAGCATCATCGGAGATATGATGAAGTCAGCTCGCAAGAATACTGCAAATTTCGAGGAGAACTTGTTGAAGCTGGTCCGAACACTGCCAAAGGTTCTCAAGTACCTTCCGTCTGATAAGGCACAAGATGCTCGCAATTTCGTCACCTCGCTACAGTACTGGACTGGAGGTAACTCCGATAACCTTCAGTCTTTCATCCTCAATATCACGAAGGAATACGTTCCTGCCTTCAAGCAAGTTGAGCTTGGAGAGATTGCTGAGCCAGAGCTGTTCCCAGAATCCGCTATTTGGCATCCTATGGCTAGAGACGGAGGATTCTTTGAAGACATCAAGGAGTATCTGAACTGGTATGACACACGGCGTGACGTATCCTTCGCGCCCGATGCTCCCATCATTGGGTTGGTCATGCAGCGATCTCACTTGGTAACTGGAGACCATGGCCACTACGACGGTGTTGTTATGGAACTAGAAGCTAGAGGAGCGAAGGTTGTAGCAGTATTTGCCGGTGGCTTGGACTTCTCCGGCCCTGTAAACAAGTACTTTTATGACCCGTTGGGATCTGGTAAATCTTTCGTCGATACGGTTGTCAGCTTAACCGGCTTCGCTCTAGTAGGAGGTCCAGCCAGGCAGGATGCGCCCAAGGCAGTCGAGGCTCTAACAAAGTTGAATGTTCCCTATCTTTGCTCCTTGCCTTTGGTGTTCCAAACCACGAATGAGTGGCTGGATTCTGAGTTGGGCGTCCATCCTGTACAAGTGGCCCTTCAGGTACGTTATTCCACGCTGTAAATGCGGTAATCAGCAATTTTCTAACGTTGGATGACACGTTTCACTTTGTATCCTGCGAGTAGGTCGCTCTCCCTGAGCTGGATGGAGCAATGGAGCCCATCGTCTTCGCGGGCAGAGACCCAACCACCGGAAAATCTCACTCTCTTCCGGACCGTATCGAATCTTTGTCTACACGTGCAATCAAGTGGGCCAACTTGCGCAAGAAGAAGGCTGCAGACAAGAAAATCGCCATCACGGTGTTCTCTTTCCCGCCCGACAAGGGTAACGTCGGAACTGCAGCATACCTGAATGTATTCGGCTCCATCTTCAAAGTGCTCAAGGACATGAAGAAGCAGGGCTACGACGTACGATGTTCCCTTCTCCTGGTGCGTGTGCGCACTTACTCTTACTGCGATTGCTCAAACCCTGCCACGTACAGGTAGGGGCACTCCCCGCAAGCGAGGAGGCGCTGGTGAAGACTGTTTTGAACGACAGCGAAGCTCGATTCAACTCAGCTGACTTGAATGTCGCTTACAAGATGTCTGTCGACGAGTACTACGCCAAATGCGACTACGCGACTGCGCTTGAAGAGAACTGGGGTAAGGCACCGGGCCAACTTAACACGAACGGCCAGGATCTACTTATCTTCGGTGCTCAGTTCGGTAACGTATTCATCGGCGTCCAGCCTACGTTCGGTTATGAAGGAGATCCAATGCGGCTGCTCTTCAGCAAATCAGCGTCTCCGCACCACGGCTTTGCTGCCTACTACACCTTCCTGGAGAAGATCTTTGATGCGGACGCTGTGTTGCACTTCGGTACACACGGATCTCTGGAATTCATGCCCGGAAAGCAGGTGGGTATGTCAGGCGTTTGCTACCCAGACAATCTTATTGGGAATATCCCCAACCTGTACTACTACGCCGCCAATAATCCCTCAGAAGCTACTATCGCCAAGCGACGATCGTACGCTAACACTATCTCGTACTTGACACCCCCAGCTGAAAACGCTGGTCTGTACAAGGGCCTCAAGGAGCTGAAGGAGCTTATCTCGTCATACCAGGTGTGATGCCTTGAGCAGGCGGGTTGTTGGTTGTGTGGAGTCTGGAGTGGCCCTAAGTCACTGTAAGTACTGCAGGGTATGCGTGAGAGTGGCCGGGCAGTTCAGATTGCCAACACGATTGTCGAAACTGCAAGGCAGTGCAACCTGGATAAGGACATCGAGCTGCCCAGCGAAGATGCTGCAGAGTTGGACATGGATGCTCGGGACACCATTGTTGGCAATTGCTACCAGAAGCTGATGGAGATTGAGAGCCGGCTGCTGCCTTGTGGTCTTCATGTAGTGGGAGTTCCTCCGACGTCCATGGAGGCGATTGCGACACTGGTCAACATCGCTGAAATTGATCGCCCTGAGCAGAAGCCCACCCCCCTGAAGGGTCTGCCAACGCTACTGGCTGAAGCTGTAGGGCGCAACATAGAAGACGTGTATGCTGGCAATAATAAGGGTGTTCTTGCTGACGTTGCCCTGAATGAGCGCATTACAATGGCTGCACGAGCCTGCGTCACTGAGTTTGTGAAGGATCGCACTGGTTCTAACGGCCGAATCGGCGCCAACCCTATGTCCCAGCTGATCAAGTTCACGGGGTTCTACCGGGAGCCTTGGGTCCGCGCTCTTGATGGTGGAGAGTTCAGAAGAATCGACTCCCAGGCTCTGGTGAATCTGTTCCAGTATCTCGAATTCTGCTTGACCCAGGTTGTCAAGGACAATGAGCTGGGTGCCCTGGCTGAAGGCCTTCGCGGTGAGTATGTGACCCCTGGCCCTGGTGGGGATCCTATTCGTAACCCTGGTGTACTACCTACTGGCAAGAATCTCCACGCCCTGGATCCTCAGAGCATTCCCACTGCTGCGGCTGTGAAAGGTGCAAAGACCGTTGTTGATAGGCTGCTAGAGAGAGAGTATGATGTGAACGGCGGGAAGTACCCTGAGTCGATCGCCCTTGTGCTGTGGGGGACTGACAATATCAAGACGTACGGCGAGAGCTTGGCGCAAGTCCTGTGGATGGTTGGCGTGAAGCCTGTTCCTGATGCGCTTGGCCGCGTCAACAAGCTGGAGGTAATTTCGCTGGAGGATCTGGGCAGGCCTCGCATTGATGTTGTTGTTAACTGCTCTGGTGTCTTCCGCGATTTGTTTGTCAACCAGATGAATCTGCTTGACCGCGCGGTGAAGATGGTTGCGGAGCTTGATGAGCCGCTGGAGCAGAACTATGTCCGCAAGCACGCTGTCGAACAGGCCGAGGAGCTCAACATTTCTACGCGGGAAGCTGCGACTCGCATCTTTTCTAACGCTAGCGGATCGTATTCTTCTAATGTGAACCTTGCGGTCGAAAATTCTTCCTGGAGTGACGAGAGCCAGCTTCAGGAAATGTACTTGAAGAGAAAGTCGTACGCGTTTAACTCGGACCGCCCAGGTGTTGGCGGTGAAGAGTCTCGTGCTGTGTTCGAAAAATCCATGTCTACTGTGGATATGACCTTCCAGAATCTGGATTCTTCTGAGATTTCGTTGACGGATGTTAGCCACTACTTCGATTCTGATCCTACGAATTTGGTCCAAGGTCTGCGCAAGGATGGAAAGAAGCCCAACTCTTACGTCGCTGATACGACAACTGCAAACGCACAGGTACGCACGTCCTGGTTGTCAGTTAACTGAGAGCATCGTAGGAGGTCAGTTGTTCACACTCGTTGTGTTGTAGGTTCGTACTTTGGCAGAGACTGTGCGCCTAGACTCTCGCACCAAGCTTCTCAACCCCAAGTGGTACGAGGGTATGATGTCTTCCGGCTACGAGGGTGTGCGTGAGATCCAGAAGCGGCTGAACAACACCATGGGATGGTCGGCAACTTCGGGACAGGTTGACAACTGGGTGTATGACGAGGCTAACTCTACGTTCATGGAGGACCCTGAGATGGCTGCCCGCCTCATGGAGGCCAACCCCAACTCCTTCCGTAAGATGGTCGCGAACTTCCTTGAGGCTTCTGGCCGTGGATATTGGGATGCTAGCGACGAACAGCTCAACAGACTGAAAGAGTTGTATATGGAAGTCGAAGATAAGATCGAAGGTGTTGAGTAGATGTGGTCACGTGTACTAACAACGCGATTTTAGAACTTTATTGTGTAACAACTTAACAACGCAAATTGTACTACTCAAAAAATCCAGATAAGAAATTTTTCATGGTCAAGAGCTGTTTCTCTTGCACCCATGACATGAAGTGTATGCACACAAAAAAGCCTGAGTCTGAGCAAAAAAGCCTGAGTAACATTTGGTGAAGAATCATAAGTCTTGATTGCATCTCAGTTTTACATCTCACAATGTTCTTGGTCAATGTGACACAAAATTCTTCTGTCACTGTGGCTATTTCACATTTATGGTATACCTGACTCAGCCAGCAGAATGTGAAAATATGTCCCTGCTCTATGTTGAACATCAAGCTGTTAAGGTGTTAACTGAGCATCATCTCTATAAGAACCAAGGCACTTTCCATTGGTGACACCAACATGCAACTCACTGTCTTTCTATCTGAGTGGATGAGGATCTAGAACATGAACAATGCTTGCTGAGTCTTGGAGAAGTTACTGGTGCAGTGATGAGGGTCCCAACAGCATTTTCCATTTCATACTTTGGTGTGTAAGTTTCCAAGCAACATGGAAACTTACAGGCGCTGACAAGCTCTGTAAGAGCAACAGAACATCCGATATTAGCAGTCATGTCTTTGTCATCTTGAATGGTCATCTGATAGAACTGCGTAGCTTGGAATCCTAGATTGACCTGTTGTGTCCATGTGTGACAGCTTCAACAGTACAAGACAAATGATTTCCCAGCTTCATAGAGATGAAACAAGAATCGAAACTCAAATTGAGAAATTCCTTCTTGTTTTTGCTACAGTACACATGCTATGTAAAAGTACGAATCATTACGCCAGTAATTAGTGGAGTGTTGACTGTAGAATTCAGATCTTGCCTTGACATTGCTCGTAAAACAGTTCGTGATATTTGTGCCGGTTGGCGAAACAACAGAGATGCGTTGAATTGTATAACTAGCAAAACTTGCCAATCCTCAAACGCGAGTATTGACAGATGAATCCAAAAATGAAGCCAGCCAATACCATTAATGCAACTCTTCGCAGGAACTCTTCGCAGGAACTCTTCGCAGGATTCCGCAGATATGCTAACTGAATTTCCTCAAGTTCGAATCAAACAATGTGCCGGACAAATGCAACATAGGTCTGCCATTACAGTTCCTCCATTACACTGCCTAAAGAGGATACAAATCCACATCGCGAAGGCTCTAAAATACGCCCAATTCCAAAAACATGCTCAATTTTACAGACAACATGCCAAAGGATGCTGCATCGGCTGCAAGCCCAGCTACATCTGGACCAAACGTAAAACGCCTTGAAGAAAGCGACTGGAATCCCGCACTCTCACAGCCCTTTTAACGCTCAAACTGCGGCAACCCAACCACATCGCACACTGTAGACGTGTTCTCACCAACGCGAAGCTATCTACTCAAATGTCCCTGCGTCTCTTCGAAAGAATTGCGCAGCATGTGTGCGTGGGACAACACTACTTCGAGATGTTTAGTGCCCCATCCTGACGTCGGAGTTTTCTGCAGCAGCAAAATCATGTTCTGGAAATCCATCCCCTTCAACTCGTGGCTCCAGAACAGCAGAAATGCGGCACAAGCATACGGCAGAAAGTCGCTGAATCTTGTGCCTTCCGCTAGGTAAGTGTCCCACAACCGTACCGCTGCATGGAATGGCAGCTCGCGTATGAGCATGCAGTTCACCCATCGAAACGCAAACTGGTGGAAACTAATGCCTTCAGCATCAAAGTGCCTGGAGAGGGACGCATCCACGCGTGACACCAGCTCGCCCAATTGGTGCAGGCACCTCTGAATGCCAGGTTGCCCGGCTGTGTAAACGTCCTGTACTCTGCAAATACGCCACAAACCTATCAATAACTATGAGCTGTATGCAAAATTTTGAGCGACGATTCACCTGTCATTCGGATCTCACAGGAAACACTCGACTGAAAGCTGTTAGTCCCATCGACGTAACAAGGCAAATCACTATTTACATGGCGAAATCTGAGAATTGGGGGTATGAAAACTCGATAAAGCTTGACGCGGAGAGTGTGCAATCGGTTCTTCCCAACCGTTTACTCGTACACCGAGCGCGCTCAGTACGATATGAAAGAGACACCGACAGTTACTTTAACTCAGTTCCGCAAAAGGTTAGTGAATATTGCACAATTACTTCTCACTCTTTAACGAATAGAGCATGCTTTCCGATACCAGCTTCAAAACAGAGCTGAAGTAGTGGACTTTATCGACAGCTTTTGCTATTTGTATTCAACATAAAGGAGATACGTCAAGTACTAGGTGCGCAGAAATAACCCAGAAAATCAAGCTAGCGCTGTCTCCAAAGATGAATAAAAAGTTCGAGATGAAAAGAGCTTATCAGAAATAACTTTCCTCGCCTTTCGACTCTTCCTGGAATAGCGATGCGAGAGTTGCTGACCCCATGACTTCATGTATTACTGGCATGGGGAATTAATCAGAAATTTGAGTGACAGTGTACAAGATACGGACTGCACTAAGGTCAAGTATATTTTAATAATTCATGGATTGAGGCATGCACAAAGAACGAATGCAGTTGACAGAAGAGCACCTTTCCACGAGTTTACAAAGACACCAGTATGAATCAGCCTCCGCGTTGAGCAGCTGCTCTTCGCTGAGTTTATCCGCTTGCCATGTGCTCATATCTTCTGACTCGAACTGCTCTGACAGAAACACGGCCAGAAACGGTGTCGCTAAGTCGTTCACTCCCTGAACGTACCCACTGGCAGGATGCCTTATGCCCCAAATGTAAAGCAGACGTCTAAGTGCACTCTGCATGGGCTCTTGCTGAAAAAACGGCACGTCGGGAGCAGTACGGGGCACGTCCACGCTCACCTGCAGGGGAAAAAACGAGCTCTGGGCGCCCCGAAGACGCCTCCGGCGAAATACTGGTCACACATACTATGCAATTGACACTGCAGCTTTGAGACTTGAGAATCCATGGTATTTACGTATAGTGAGACACTAGTAGTGGTGCGAAGCACTGTGTTGAGCTATGTTAAGCGGTTCTGACTTGCAAATCGTAACAGATAGCCAGCAGCACTCACACGATATAGTGTGACCTATGGACATATAATATATGAAGATGAAGTGCTTAGCTGATAGGACGTGCCTGCTTAAGATCTGCCATGTCATCATCTGAACGGAGTGCGTTGTCAATGTCATAATAGGCTGGTACCATATCTCTATACTCCTGGCGTTTCCGTTTAACTGTTTGAATGGCCCTGGCTCGGTTCAAAGGCTCGTACCGTAACAGTAAACGCCAGCAACGTGGGCGGAGAGCATGGGGAATTCCAGTCCAAGCCGCCTGTAAAACGTCGAAACCCATATGTAAACAATCTTATACAGATACATGAGTGCTACAAGGCACGATTTTGCCGTCTAGACAAAGCAGATTACGGGCTGTCGCTGGAGTTACAGTATCATACCTCTTCCAGCAAGTTAAGATCAACGAAAGGCTTGGATATTATAGCATTGAATTTACGGAGCCGAGATTCCGCGTAGCTTTGGTGTCCAAGCGTGACGGTAGGAATCACATCCGATGTGCCTGAACTTGGCTTGCTCGGTGATGGTAGCTGGGCAGCCTTACTAGCAAAAACAGACTGAGGCTCTGTATGGTCATCTTCAGGTTCTTCATTTTGATCAGAATTCGACGTTTGGCGTCGTGTCCAGCGCTTGACACGTCCGGGCAACACCCCCTTCAAACTATTAAAGCTCTGCATCCACAGGTGCGATCGTCTTGACTCAAACTAATTACAGGTAACCTGAATGATTACGGCCAGAGCATAGCCCCCGGTAACATGATAATATGCACTACAAACGTGCACGCTCACGAGTTCATACATTCAAACAGATGCGAGAGACAGCATGGTGTTGACTTACCCACATTGGTGACAAGTCATGGGGATCCCATAAATTTCTATTCCTTGTCACCAATATAACCTACAACATTTCCTTACGCTGTGCGCATACTGACATGCCATTGGCTTCAAAGCCAATCGTACAGCATATGGAATTGGCAAAGGTTACGCGCTGGATCACTGGTCCCGTTCAGCCGAGTCCAGACAGCAAGTTTTCAACTGCTCATGGTGCAATTTGGATTATTAACGTGTCTACAAAGGCATTGCACTGGTTGAAAAGCTTTGTGTTTCAGGTATTCCAAGTTCGTTTCACGTCATCGAAGTGGTCTGGGCATCATATGGGTGGTTGAGTAAGGATGACGTTGTATATCTGAAGTGTCAATTGGGCGCGAGAATGACCATTGCCGCCCTCGTTTCTGATGCAGTCGTGGAGTTAGTTCACAAAATGGAAACATGGTGAGATTATTCTCGAAGGATCTACCTTCGAGCACCATGCCCTGGTTTTTTTTAATTTTACCGCCCAAGCAACGTTGTGACCATCTACAGAGATACACAATGCTCATAGATACTGGTAACCATGTAGATGGATGGTTAATTGTACGTGGCTGTAGAGAATTCAAATTTTAAGAGCTCGCAGATATTCTTGACCGAAATTACCTGATTGAGATTCCGTTCAATAGTTCGTAACAGTTTCAACCTCAATCTCACCTTTGATTGCCAGAGAAAGCTTGGTGAAAGTGTTACGAATCTGCATTGCGTTCAAACGATTTTCCACTGAAATTCAACGTAAAGTCGTGAGACAAGTGAAAAGGGTATATTTTGGGATGTTCTTCAGCATTGGCAAGCTACCTTCCCATTGCTATGATCTCTCAGTCCCTAAGCGCCTTCGTCAGATTCAACCTAGGTTACTCGGAAAGGTGAGACGATCCAAGAAGGGCAGCATAAACTCGATATCAAGTCGTACTTATGTGTGCACATGCTCGAGTCACTTGACTCTCTGGTTCCTGTCATTTCAATAGTGTTGTACGCTTCTTCCATTAAAAATTAAACTTGTCACCAAAATTTTTGTTGACAGGTGATCTTTGTAGTAATTTGCGAAGTACTCGAGTATGGCTCCATCTCACATCGGGTAATGTCACAACTCAAACTCTAAAAGCTGCAACGAACATCCCATGTCTGGGGAAAACTGGTTTCGCGAGAGAATTTTTGTGTTTAAAGTATTGTGAACCTATGAAAGCATTCGCACAGCATTTCGCGAATGCTGGGGAATAGCAGTGATTCAAGCTGAGACAACAGAACTTATGGATCATTCACCAACATTGATCCTCCAATGCTCAACTTCAAACTGGAATTCGCTCAGGTTTCCACCGATGCAAACCATGGTGTTATAGGCCTCCCCTGTGCTTGGTTTCCATTTAAAGTGCTGTTGTTCAAGCGAGCAAGGAACTTGACTTACAAGAAAAGAGGATACCCTGATCTACTAGATGCAATTACATTGTAAATAAGTTTACGAAACAGCATGCTAGTGAATTCGGTAGATGCCCGGTTAAGGATGAGCTCCTTTCATGGGTTGTTGACAAGGCACACACTATCCACATACCAACAATCTGACTCCAGGCTACCTGGGCTGTCGCTTTCCGTTCTTATTCTTATGCTTCTGAGAGGAGTGCGAAGAAGCATGTTTATGTCTCATCTTTTTCCCCTTTTTCACAACCCCGGCACTCACTGAGTCACTCTTCTTCTTATCTCGTCGTTCTTTTCGCTTATGCTTGGAGCTATACTGCATGCTTTTCATCCCTGAATCCCTCATTTCTTGCTCTGCAGCCATTTCAAGTATTCTCGCCTTTTGCAGGCAAGGAACTCCAATTTTGGCATCTGCATGGAGGTTTTTGTGGCGTTTCCATCAAAAAAGAATAACATGGGGTGAAAATGAGCAGCAAAGGGGCTTCTGTCGTACTTCGCCTTTGCTGTTTCGGGGTCTTGATACCCAGGCGCTCTAACTGAGTGTTCGCGAATGCTTTGGCGTCTCGCTTCTTGTCTAAATGCCTGGCACCCAACTCATGTACTTCTCGAGCTAGCGCGCTGAGATCTAACGATGGAGAAGGTTTAACTTGCGCTCCTTTGGACTTATCATGGCTTTGGTTCACAGGACGCAGTGGAGCTGCTGCTTCGAGCACAGGAGTTGGATTGTCGCCCACAAGCTTCAACCCAGACTTTGTAAGGACATACTGAGTGGCCATTGCTTTTCAAGCCACAGAAATATGGGTGTGTGGCTACAGATTCCTCTAGCCAAGTCGAAGTCAAGGGGTAATAAGCAACAACTGCTGACACTGCCGGTGGCGTGAAGACTTGTTCAGAGGGAGCTTCGCGAATACGCACATGTACAGTGCGCATAAACGCCGACAAAAATATCTGATATGGCGTTACTGTGAGATTGCTGCTGTTGTGTACAAGAAGCAAGCACTGTACTAGAGCTGTTCAATACAACGAGATTGCCCCTCACTCCATACCACTCAACAAGCAGCTATCGCTATCTGCTAATCAAGAATGCTTCCGCTCTATAACAAGCACATTCCCGTACGAAAAGCATTTTAGAAACGGTGCGCGCTGTGTTGAGCACAGCTCATGCATGACCGACAATGACAAGGACGATTCGAACTTCGTATGTTGGCACCCCCTCCTGTGTAACGACATAAGATACAAATTCAAACGATACATTCTGCCAGTTCGTAGATAAAATCATGAACTTGCCGGTAACCATCCAAGTCAAATTTCTTATCATTACCAGGCCCTTGCAACGCAAACGTCATACCCATATCGAAAACGCCTTCATACAACTACTTCGTATACCAGAAGACACAACTGCACGCCATAAAGGTTTGGGTATCACACGCATTAGTTTACAACTCTTGTTACCCATCTGCACGGGTGGATCTGGTCTCGTTGAATGCTCAGAGCCCACAGCATAAACCGCAAGGCTGACAGCTGCACATCTGTACCAGACTATAATGCTTGATGCACACCACATGCTCCCGCCCTTTCATCCCTTTATCTCATTTCAATCTCTCTCCATGTCCTTGTGGCTCCCATACCCAAGGAGCTGAAGCAGCCCATGCCATATCATGCATCCACTTGACTGTCACTAGGCCAGATAGACAAAACACCACAGTTTACACCTCAAGGTGTAAAACAGCAGAGAACCAAGGTACTCTCACATGGCAAGCACTTGCTCCTAACCCACACACAAATCCAGTGCTACATACACTGTGTCAGGAGCTAATGGCCTCATAGGAAAACGGTTTCTTAATGGCATCAAAGGAAAACGGTGCGGCTATCAGTGAACCAGCACCCTCTTAGGAAAAAGAGAGTGCATCTTAATGGCTGTGCAAAATCGTAATACAAGAGCATTGAGTGCTGCTTGCATCACCCCACGAAGGCCAGCCATTACATCAAATTAAGCTGGAGCATAATTTAGTTGTCCAGCATTCAGCCTCGTTGGCAGTACGCTAACATGGTTGTCACTAGAAACGAGACTGTGCTAAGCTGTAGCAAGCTGTCTTGGGGCTGATATAGTGGTGCATTCTGATGTTTATGTTACTCAACTATGAGCTAACTGTTGCACCAAATACAAACCTTCGCAACTTGAGCCATTACCTCAGCCTTTGGTGGCGCAATTAAGTCATCTTTTTACCCTTTTCCATAGGTTTTGGCGCAAAAAAAGTCAAATATCAATCCCCGTACCCCGTTTTAAAGTGGCGGCGAGCGAACAGAAAAGCATCATTCGTTACATGTTACCCTGTATGGATACAGCAAAGTCTTCTATTGACCACGGTAGTTAGTTGTTCATCCAGCAGGAGGATTTGTGTCGTTTAGTGTTGGATCGTACGGTAGATTAGGAAAGCTGGCAGAGAAGTCGATTCGTGACTTGGCGGAATGTGCGAGTGGCAGTAGGAATGCTGACAGCGCGCAGTTTGTGCGCTTCTTGTACAAAGAGATTAGTTTGGCGTTGATTAGGGGCAATACGCTTCTCTTCCAGCGGTTTTTCGGATCTTAACATCGGATCTTAAGGTCGTAGGATTGGCCACGGACTTCGGCAAGGAGCACAATTTGTGTATTGTGATTAGACTTGCATAAAGTTTCGGTAGAGTCAACTGCATACTTGATGGTTTGATGGCAGAAATTGCTGCTTTAATTGCATCCGCTACCCAACAGTAGTTTGTATTCCTACCTTCAGCAAGGGGCCACAGGCACAGACGCTGTGGCAACCAACCTCGAT